>ML685895.1:3024160-3091728 GCA_007922175.1 Pelusios castaneus
TGTGTGTGTGTGTGTGTGTGTGTGTGTGTGTGTGTGTGTGTGTGTGTGTGTTCACGCGTGCGTGTGTGTAATCCTTTTCTGTTCATGGAGTTAAAAAGTATTGTGCTTTTCTGATGCAATTCGTATACAAACAGATTTGACAAAATAGCATGCATAAATTACATGGCTCTGGTGCATTAATTTAGGCCTACCAGAGTAAGTGGCAGCAATGTTATATCTACAATGGATTATTATGAGTTGGAAGAAATGTAACTGAGTAAATAAACAACTGTTACAGAATTTGCAGATATTTTGGAATAAAGGAAGCATAGTGAGTGATCCCCACTCTGCTAAAAGACTATGCACAAACACATTGGTTAGGCGTATCTGTTTGAATAGCCATCAGAAAGGATACATGCATTTGGCAATGCTGATTATGAGACAGAATCTTGCCATATAACTAAATCCCTGCCCACCACACTAAAGGCAGTGGCAAAGTGAACCGCCACTCGATCCTCTAACTTGTCTTGAATTGAAACAAAGTTTCCCTCAGAAATACTGTAGCTATGAGATTTTACAGGAATAGTTCCCTCCTGGCCCACATCATCTGCTTTCATCATACTAGGGTACAAAAGAATTATCAAGCATATGTATTAACACTGACATAAAGGAGATCCTGTGTTGTGTGTTTTCATTTCACCTGTGTTTCAAATACTGCACCTATTACAGTGTACATAGACATTCTGTCATTTAATATTTGATTCAGTTATTTTTCTTAGCAGAAATAGAAAAATTGAAAGACCTGATTCTCCACTAGATTATGCCTTTTTACCTACCAGGGTATAATTCCATAGAAAATCAATGAAGTCACATCGTCATAAAACTAGGAGTAACTGTTAAGAGAATTCAGCCTGAATAATTTAAATGCAATAGCACATTAAAAAAAAAAAAATAAAGTAAAAAATGCCTGGTAAGTTTAGTCATAAAATGATAATGCAAAAGATGGCACTTTAAGTAAATATGAAATGGGAGTCTAAACTTAAATTAATTGTCCAGCACACTAAATTCTCAACGATGCCTCATCAGTTGTGACTTGAAAGAAGCAACTATTTCAGATTAGAGAAATGAGAAGTTCTTACCACTTGTTCATATCATGCTACCTTTCTCCTAAAAAACTCACTCAGCTAAAAGCAAAGGATGGAAACCCCAGTAAGCGCCAGCAGTTGAACACTGCCAAAGCTATGCAGAATTCTGGGTTGTCTGGTATAAACAGGGAGGGAATGATTTCAGCAGCATGTTCTTTATATGTCTCTTGGTAGAGTTTTCTGTCTTCTTCCTGAAGAACAGCTGGGACCCCCAGCTCCAGTAAGAGTCTGACCCTAATACGCAATGAAGGAGAAAAGGTGGTAGAGCTGTGGAGTAGAGGATATGTCTACATTGCACACTAAACCTGAGCTGGAACTCTGGTTTAAACCCAAGCCCCTCTTCAGTCCACACAGAAGTCAGTCTGACTAGGGTCAGCAAGCACTCAGGGCCAAGGCCTAGGACTCTGCTAGGGAAGTTGATCAGAGCCTGAGCCTCCCTGTGACTTAGGTCCAAGCCCGCCAATGGCCTGCTGAAGGGACAGTGGCGGGGGGATTGTCTCCGGGCTGCAGGGGGGGGGGCACCAGGCCAGATCCATTCAAGACTAGGGGGGTATGAGGCCACTGCGGGTAAGTGTGTATGGGGATGGGAGTGCACAGTGCTGTGCGCCGGTCTGGGCTGACGGGCCCTTCAGAATGGATGGGGGACAGGGGATGCAGGAGGCACCTCTCCGTGCATGTGGTGAAGGGCTGGCCTACCCCCTCTCCCCAGGCCTGGGAGGGAGGCCACCCCATGGCATACAAAGCGCTGTTCCATGGGGCTGTAGTGGCAGGTAAGTGCAGGGTAGGGGCTGCTCCAGACCAGCCTAGCCTGGCTCTGCTCAGGGAGTGGGGGACACCCCTCAGTGCCTCCCCCCTGAATGTCATGATAGCCCAGCCTCAGGCTGGGGTGTGAGGCTTCTCCATCAGAGCCAGTGCCTGGCTGCAGTGGGAGAGGTAGGCACTGTGCACTGGGGAAGTTTGCCAGGGATGGGCAATGAAACCAAGTCTGCATCTGCACCCCGCCAGGATCCACCCCCACAACATGAGTGAGCATGAGGCTGTGCGGGAGTGTGCATTGTAGACTGGCCCCCAGGTGCTGGAGACCTCATGGCATTGACGCCGCCTCATTTTGCAGGTTTACAATACAATGTGGATGCTCAAGTTCAGGCTTGGAAACCCTGCAATGTAAGCCCAGGGTTAGTGGGAGTCAAGTCAACTGGTCTGTGGATGGGAGCCCTGTACATGACCATCTACACTGTATTTAAACGCTAGGTTAAGGCTTTCCTAACCTGTGCACCTAGGGCTCTGTTGTCCGCACTGCAGTGCACAGACCTGAGTCAAAGTAATCATATCCAATAATACCCCACCCTGTCTCATCCCCTGAAATGAGGACTGTGGTGCACTGTGGGAAAACCTTGCTGCCTAATAGCAGGAGGCAGCTCTCGTTGCAAAAGGCTTGATTGGGATGCTCTGCATTACAAACCCAGGAGGTTCTCGCTTGTAATCATACAAGCCAGTTCTACACTACTGCTGTGGATGGATTTTTTTTTTTTTTTTTTTTTTTTTTAGGCTTGATTCTGGTTAATTCCTTTGCATGTTGTCTCTTGCCTTCTCCACATTCCCTTGTTTTTCCATTCGTCCACCTCTCCCTTGCCCATAGCCCCCTCACTCTGCACCTACAGTTCTCAACATTGCGTATGCATATGCTCGTCCTTCCCACATACTCTGCCTAGCTCTCTGTACCTTCACTAACAGATACCTTCCCTGTGGCTTCTTTCACTCACCTCCATGGCCATGGCTGAAACAAATAAGTGAAAGTGTTTTCCATGAATTCTGCATGACTAAAATGCAGTCATTTCCCACAACAGCACAATGTTACATTTTTAGCATAGGCAGAGTTTGATTTCTATATTTGGGAAGCAAGGGGCTCAGTACTGTTCATAGCAGGCATAGATTTAACTTCTAGACTCCCCAATTGTTGGTGGTACTTAAATTTCACTCTGCATGAAATCACAAAGACACTTTGCCTTGATTATTCAATCAACCTTAATTTTTTGTTTTAACTTATTTGCTGTGTTTACCAGCTGCCACTTCAAAATCAACATTAGCATAAAAACCCAAATTCTCTCACAAACAGAACCAAGCTCTTTCATAGTTACACTGTAAATTGTGTCTCCCTGGTTTTAGAGCTACATAAACATTCAATGCATACATTAAACAAATCCATCACTGAAGCCTGTCCCCTTTACCCATCTGCCTAAGCACATTCCACTCACATTTATCCTTCCCTGTTTATTCTGTCACTTGCCTGGGCTTGACACACTGCACAGACACTTGGGAAGCAGCTCAGAACTTGTCTTTACTTGCTACACAGGGTTACCAATGCTGAATAGAAAATGGCCCTATGTCTAGATGCCCATGTTTCTGGGGTGGCTAGTAAAATTGAAACGGCCCCAAGCTGGTGGTCTGCTGAGGGGGTCAGGAGCTGTTCTTGTTGCCCACATAGGGAAACTGACCTGGATGCACAGAGTGCTTGGTGTTGCTGCTCTCCCTCACCTCCAAATGTTCCTTCGTGGGGAGGAAGCAGAGTCAAATAGAAAGGAGAAATCTGGGTGCATCCCCACGCATTGCCTCTGTGACGTATCCAGTTTGGAGGGTCAACACACCCCCGATCTCTGCCTAAGATTTGGTTCCAGTTATTTTGTTTAAATATCTGCCTTCTAAATTTTCCTGAAGCTGCGCCCATACATGTCCCTCATGCTAGAAAGCCACAATAATTCTGCCACTGCCCTTCCCTCTCCCCCCCCCCCCGCCCCCAACTCAATATCAAGGCTCTTAAAGCACAACTGCAAAGGTGAAGGCCACATGACAGAGCGTGCATGTGCTGTGCCAACCACCACTGCCCAAGTCAAAATGAAGATAGTGGACATTTTGTAATTATTTAATTCATTTCAATGTTTACAGGAGAAAATTAGCTATTTTCCTCATTCTGCAGAAAATTCTTTCAATAGATCCCAGCACCCTTCTTCCTCCTTCTAACTCCTTCCATAATCATTCCTGCTGCCTTTCCATGCCCCTCTGGGTATTCTCTCAGGGGCTCTGAACAAACCTTCTGTTCCCTTTAACTGCTTCCTCTCAACTCCAGCCATTTCTTCCAAGGAACACCTGGGGTGAAATCCTGGCCCTACTGAAATCAAGAGGAATTTTGCCACTGACTTCACAGGGTTAGCATTTCACCCCAGTTGTCCCCCTTGAATAAACACAGGATGAGACAGGTACTGGAGAGGGGGAGCAGGGTGAGACCGTGCCTTTCCTTTGAGAACATGAACTTGTGCAGGGGTGAAAGATGAGGAGATCTGGAGTCCCAGGCCTGTTCTCTCGGGCCCTTGACTGGAGTTGGGTGGCCTAACAGCAGAACTCATAGGTTGTAATGCCACTGCCAATCAATGAAATTTGGGCTGTCTGACCCTCCATAATGAGGGAATGGCATTCCAACCTGGTGCATAGGTCACAACGCCACTCTTGACCCTTTGGGTTGCTTCCCTCTTCGCTTTCCCCAACATTTGCAGTCCTTCCAGCATCCATGTAGACAAACTGGGTTTTGGTTCAGTAAAATTGCCCCAGTCCATCAGAGGCAGCAAGGAACACACTGAAGATATCATAGCAAGATATGTCAGTTTTATCTCTGCCTTTCTGAGCAACTCACAGCACAGCATGCTCCTGTCAATCCCACACAGATTCGAAACCACAGTAAAATGTTCCTTGGTGTGTTTCTGGACAGGTAATCAGAGATAACATAGATACCTAACATTTATCTAAAAAGATATGCCATGTTTTTTTTATTCTGTGGAAGATTATGTCAGAACAAAAAAAAAAAAAAGCCAGTTGTCATGATCTGTCTGTAAGATCCCTTTTCTAGAGCGTTTATTCCTCTTCATCTTTCGTTAGTCTGGAATATTTACAGCTTGTATATTGATTGCCTTGAACACTCACACAGGCTTGGAGAAGCACACAGCATACAGATGCTCACAGACAGGCTGCTCAGTGCTGCTGTTCTAACACAGGATAGTCTCCTTCAGTGTTTCCATATCAGTGTCCCCAATTGCCACAACATATACAGCTTAGATGTATTTTTCAGTGAGTAAGACCAAGAGAAACAAGGGAGTTTTGACTGGGCAAATTACTTGTCAGTTTAAGAAGCCCTTTGTTTCCATTTAGCTTTTTGAAACAAGACAAATAGTTGTATTTTCTGTTAATTTCTTTCCTTAATGAGTTTCATTAAGATCAAAGCTTTTGGAAGATTGAGTGCTGACAGCTGTCTAAAGACTGTGTCATTTGCTTTGGGCTGTTAGGACTGAATAATTACTACAACTTTGTGAGGATTATTTCTTTAGATAGGAGCAACAATACTCTCTTTATGAAGAGAAATGGATGAATTGAAGATTAAAGATTCTGCTAGTACTTATGGGTCTAAGAAATACCTGCAAAAAGCACATCTCTTTCAAATAAAAATCATTAGCTAGTCCTATCTACCTGCTTCTTAGTGATTTCACATACGAATACTACAGCTATTTCAGCCTAGAAAAATAGAGTTCAATAAAATAAATTAGTTCTTTAAAAGATACTGTGCCTGATTCTTCATTCCTACAATAGTATAAATCTGGAGTAACTCCAATGAAGTTAACAGAATTATACTGCTGTAAAAGTGAACTAAATGAGAGAAGAAGCAGACATCATATATTTTGCAATTTGCAGGTTATTTCTATAAGCGACAGCTCTGATGTTTTGGCAACAGAATAACAAATACTATTTGTTTAAAACAATGCTTTCATATGTGTTTATATTATATTCTTACAAACCTTTATAGATAGTGTGTACACCTTGGCTGTGTTAGTTAAAAATGGAGGTGTTTTAACATTTTCATAGGTACTCATTTTCTTTTGACAGTGAGATTATTAAATGTGGGGGTGGAAAGATGAGAATTTTACAGTGGTCCTCTGCTTACAAATTTGAACTGGACACTCACCACCTGTTTTCATCGGCTGTTGTACGGAATTCCGTTTTAGAGTTATGGCAGACAAGATTGGTTTGACAGAGCTCAAATTCATACCAGGAGTCTCAGATTTCAAGTTCTGAATGGCAGGTTTTTGTTTTGGGAGAGTGAGTATATTCTGAACATTAATGTACTTCTGAACTTCCTAAATACTCCCCCTCTTATCCCTGCTTTTAGTCCTGTACTCTTCCTGATGCTGATTGTATGACAGTACATTTCTTCCTGAGAGAATAAAGACAAGTTACTTCTATTTAAAATGAATCGGTATCCAGAAAAGTGACTACGTAAGAATGGCATTTACTTACATGAAATGTTGTAACTCTGTTGGTTCCAGGATATTAGAGATAGTTTGTCTTTCACCCACAGAAATCGATCTAATAAAAGATATTACCTCACCCACCTTGACTTTCTTACTTAACATATCTTCTCTCCACATGTCACATTTGCTTGATTTACTGATCAAAGTGCATTTTATTATTCTGATTACCACAGATTCATTACAGCTAAGGAAGAATGTGCTAGATCATAGGAAAACAAACAAGGAGTCCTGTGGCACTTTTAAAGAGTAACAGATTTATTTATCGTATGAGCTTTCGTGGGAGAAAATCCCACATCGTCAGATGCTTAGAAGATGGGGAATTTACAGAATAGGAGGAAATTAAATGCAGGGAGATGTATGACACAGGATCAGGTCAGGCTGTAAGGGCAAATCAAAATAGGTGTTGGGATTGAAACACTCGGGAACAGCATATAGAGGAAGGTGAGGTCAAATCACCTGTTGTAATAAGAAAAAAATCCATAGTCCAGGTTTAACCCTGAGGCAATTGAGTTGAATTTACATATGAATTTCAATTCTGCAGTTTCTCTTTGAAGCTGTGATTTGTTATTCATTTGTTTGAGCACCAATATTAACAAGTCCTCAATGCAGTGAACGGGGAGATTGAAGTGTTCTCCTGTTGGTTTTTGAATGATGTAATTTCTGTTGTCAGGCTTGTGTCCATTTATTCTTTTGTGCAGAGACTGTCCTGTTTGTCCAATATATAAGGTAGGGGGGCATTTCTGGCCCATAAATCACATTGGTGGACAAGCAGGTGAATGAGCCCTTGATGGCAGTGGTTAAAGTATAATTTGACGGGCCCCAGAACCCTCCTAATCTCTGGGCCCCCTTCCTGTATTGTCCAGGCCCCCTTCATGCATGTGCGCGCTCCAGCCCAGGTAGGCATTTGCAACCACTTCTTAGTACCATATGCATCGGTTATCGCTCCATAAACATAGTTATAATTTTATATGGCATTTATTTCTATATCAGTTATTGTCACAAACTAGCAAACACTGCATAACACAATAAGTATTGTGATCTTTATATTCCTGATATGCACATTTCACTTCATTAAATGCAATCCCAAACTTGGAACACACAAATTTTAAGTCACTTCCACCAAATTCCAGTGACTGCTCTGTAGTGAAACGTGATGGGGCAAGTGCTTCAACAGCACTGCTTACCCGTTTTTCTGAGTTTGGCAACAATCTAGCATTCATACAGTCCGCTAAGGCCTGGTAAAACTGATATTTAGAAATTTCAGTTTGCTTGCCAGCATTCCCAGACATATTCACACATACACCTTTAAAGCAACCTGCAGCAATCGCCTCACAAACCTCTTGGTAGAGCTCTGAATCACACTCTCTGTGAGCTATAAACACCTAAACTTGTTACTTCAGATTTTTGCAACACCAGGGACAGGTCTGCAAGTTCCTCCAGAGCATCAAGCATGAGACCCAAATTTTTAACAAAAACTGGATTCTCCAGGTTTTTTGCCATGCCAGCAAATTTTGCTTTATCTTTCCCTTCCCATGAGAAATCAGTTGATTTTTTTTCAAGAAATGGCTATGGAAGGCTGCATATGACCACCAAACAGCTCGTACAGTGTGGCAGCTAGAGGCAACCCAACATATGTCAAGTATACATCCAGTCCTATGAAGCTGGACTTCCAGACCACTCTTACAGTCAGCCAACTCTCTCAAGCACTTCTGTGACTGACTGTACAGAGCATACATTGAATCCATGAATGATTAAAAGTGATTAACTTCACTGCAGCATTTGATAGCATCAGCCACGGCCAAATCCAGCCAGTGATTAAAACAATGCCAATTTATCAAAAGTGGAAATCGTGTTTTTAGTTTTGCAGCAAACACCAGCCTTACTGCCTAACATGACAGAGGCTCCATCTACACCTAAACCAATCCAATTATCTTTGCGAAATTCCTCCATGAACCCATGTGCTGCCAAACACTGCAGCAAAGCTAATACTACCCCATCACCATCATTGCCTCTGCTTATGTTCAACCAGATCAAGAAAAAAATGTAACAGGAGCAATGTTTGCATCAAAAGTTATGCGCAACTAAATTACAAGGCAAGAAAGTTTACTTAAACTCGTACTCTCATCAATTAAAACAGAAATTTGCTGAGAAATGACACTAGAACACAAACTATGTTTCATCTCCACAGATATGTGATCTATTGTGTGAGCACAAACAACATTGGGATGCAAAACACAACCCATATCAACACCATTTAACTGCTGTAAGTAATAAGGTCTGGATGGTGAGTGACCACCATCCAAATAAAAGATGTTAAACACATGATAACCTAATAACACTATCTAGGACAGGAGTTTCAAATCTCCACGAGGGCCACATGAGGACTAGGCTATTGGCCCGAGGGCCGTGTCACTGAAATCTTTTCATATGAGGAGTTATTATTAGAAGTAGAGGCAACACGGCTGGGTAGCCTTATGACATCTTTCTAGGGTCCTGAACAAAACACACATTTACTTTTAGAATTACTTCCATTCAAGATCCAAAGGGGTAGCCGTGTTAGTCTAGATCAGCCAAACAAATGAGGAGTCTTGCAGCACTTAAAGGCCAACAAATTTACAAATTAACAAATACATTTGTTAGTCTTTCAAAGTGCCACAGGACTCCTTTTCCCCCCCTCCCCCCAAGATAGCACTATCATTAGAAAGACAAAGAATAAGCAAATGAACACAATTAAAATTTTGCATTATAAATAAGTAGTTCCCATCCTTTTTGGCTGAGGGACCAAAATACAGATTTTAAAACCTTGAAGGGCCACCAGTTTATTTAATTAAAAATTAATTAAGTGAATTAAAATTGATTGTAACTAAAATTAATTGGGTTTAGTTTTAATTAATTGAATTTGAATTAATTGTAATTGAAATTTAATTTTAGAAAGGTTTTTAATTAAAATTAATTTTTAAAGGTTTAAAAAAAAAAAAAGGAAGAAGAAGAAAAGGAAAGAGAGAAGGGAAAGAAAGGCCTGCATACATCCCCAAGCCCAGAGGGGAAGTGAGCAGCCATAGCCCAGCTCCTAGCTGCAGGAGGCGGGCTGGGCTGGCCCCGCCAGCATGGAGCCCCCCAGGGGAACCCACCCCACACTCCCAGTCCCCCTTAGAGTCTCTGAACCTGAATTCTGTCCGGCCTGGGTGCTCCTCGGACCCCCAGTTTCCTGGCAGCTCCCTGGCCCTGGCTCCTCCTCCTCCCAGTCCCCAACCTCTGAACAGCTCCCTGGCCTCCATTCCCCAACCTCCCAGTTCCCCATCGGCTCCCCGGCCTCCAACCCTCCCAGTCCCCAGCCCCATTCCCTGATCCCCCCATTGGCTCTCCGACCCTCCCAGTCCCCAGCCCCCATTCCCTGACCCCTGATCGGCTCTCCAACCCTCCCGGCCCCCGTTCCCGGCCCCCCCATCGGCTCTCCGACCTTCCCGGTACCAGGTCCCCAGTGCTCCCCCCTCCGCCGCTCCCAACTTACCTGGCTGCAGAGCTGCATGCTTTTCAGAGCATGCTCAGGGCGGGAATTTTGAAAACTCCCCAGCCCGGCCAGTGGCCGCTGCTCCCAGCTGAACAGCAGCCTGCCTGCAGGGCAGAGCGGAACCTGTGTGTCTGCCAGAGTTTTCTGGGATCCTGGGCCCCGGAACGGTGGCCCGCAAAATTTGTGGGCCCCGGAACAGTGTTCCGGGGCGTTCCGGCTTACTTTAACCCCTGCTTGATGGAGTAGGTGGCTTGATTAGGTCCTGTGATTATGTCTTTTGTGTACATATGTGGGGAAAGTTGGCAGTGTGGTCTGTTGCAGGGATATGTTCTTGCTTTAATGTTTCTGTTGTTCGGTCTGTAGTTGCTGGTGAGTATTTGTTTAAGGTTCCGGGGGTGGGGGGTGGGGGCTGTCTGTAAGCAAGGAAAGGTCTGTCTCCCAAGGCTTGAGAGAGTGAGGGATCATCGTGTAGCATCGGATGTAGATCCTGTAGAGGTCTTGACTTGGGGGTTGTAGGTGATGACCAGTGGCGTTCTGTTGTTTTCTTTCTTGGGCTTCTCCTATAGTAGTTGACTTTTGGATACCCGTCTGGCTCTGTCAATCTGTTTCTTCACTTCCGCGGGTGGGGACTGTAGTTTTAAGAATGCTTGATAGAGAGTCTGAAGGTGTCTGTCTCTGTCCCTTTGGAACTAGATCATAGGTAGTCAGTTATTTTTTGTTAAGGTCCAGATTTCATAGTCAAGGTATATTCAAGGTCTAGATCGTAGAGAAAATGATAACAATAATGAGGATAAGTAAATAAAAAGATTTCAGGGTCCTTTCAAAAGCATCTGGCAGTTCAGATTTGACCCACAGTTTGCTATTGACCACCCCTGAGCTAGATTGTTTCCTGCCTTGGGCATCATCAACAAAATTGTTAGAAAAGTTTGAACTACAGAAATTTTATTACTGGTCTGGCAACAATGAAAAGCAACAGGTACATATATTGATTTGGTCCCAGACTGAGTTTGCAGTGCTAGCACAAGAATTCTTCGTCGTCATCATCGTCTTTCTTTTTTTTTTTAAAGTTTGTAAGCTGTGCAAGTTTGATACAGCAACTACTGAAAGAGAATTCAAGCCCCACAATGTCAGATTTATGGAATCTTTTCTCAGACAGCAGCCACAGCTTGATAGATATCAGGGACACTCCATAAAACAAGTGTTTTAAGGCCTTGACTACTGACCTGTGGTCTGTAGATGACTGATGGTAGAGGGTGCACTTGCTGGTAGTCTGCAGAGAGGAGGCATTTCACAAGGAGCAGTCTTTCTTTGGCTTTCCGGCAGCTAAATTGCACTAAATGAGGCCAAAAAATACATTAGACTTTCCTAATTGTATTTTTTCATTTAAATCAGTGGCTGTCACTGCCATAGGAGTGATTGATCACCAGCATGAGGGGAAGGAATCCACAAACACACACTCATAGATGTGGTCCACACTGTGAAAAACTTTGAAGGGGTCTGATTTGGTGGGATGTTAATGGCACAATCGTGTTCCCATTAGTCTCAGTAGATTATCACAGCCTTGAAAACAGTGAGAACTCTTGTCCCCTGCCAAGTCTGAGGTTTTCAAAAAAGCCTAAGGGAGTTAAGCAGTCAACTCCAATTGGTAATTAAAGGGAGTTGGGTACCTAAATCCCATTGGTTTGAAAATTCCAGCCCAAGTATTCAAGGCTCAGTGAAATGCTTGGAATCTGAGTCCAGAGCTACTGTATAAATACAGACACCCCACATCATTTGTTCATTGGAACTAGCTGAAATTTTCCACTGAAATTATTTGGTAGCAAATGAAGTTATTGGCAAGAAAATAGCCACAATGTTTTTATTTTCCTGAAAGAATGTTTTGTTTCCGGTTGCTTTGACTCAAATTCAAAATATTTCATTTTGTTTATCTGAAATGTTTATTTCAGGTAAGTTGAGTGCTAATCTGCATTTTTCTGTGGTGCTGCATTACCTCTTGGGAGCTGTAGTTTGAGTGTTTCATGCCCTCATTCTCCCCTATGGGCTGAGCACCTTGGCCAGACTACATCTCCTATGCTAGACTGACTGGAGTCTCCCCTCTAACTGAGGCAGAGGATGCATCATGGGACTCACATGACATTTCCAATTTGAAAATTTTTCAGAAATTTCACTGGGGAAGGGAGGAATCAATCTTTCAAACTTTTGAACCCAATTCTGGATGAAAAAAGTCAAAATATCAGAATTTTCTGTAGGATGGAAATTCCAGTTTTCCACTTAGCTTTTATTATATACCCAGTTAGCTGAATAGTGCAGTTAGACCAGCAAAATAATAATAATAAAAAAAAAAAAAAAGAAATACAATACTTAAATTCATTTAAACAAACAGGTTCATTTTCTATGCAGACATACACACCCTGTGTAATTCTCTCGTGTTAAGAGTTTGTGAAACTGCCTCGTTATTAGGATACAGCTGTGGTAATAGATGAAACAGGTCAACAAATCAAACAGGTCTAACGACTAAAAACCCTTTGGAAAAAAATTAAAAATGTTCCTTTATTTTTTTTTTTAAATGGGGAGTGATAGACTGAGATAAATGTGCAGCAAGACTGAACTTAGATGCAATCACAGCTGATGCTTGGTCACACACTGACCAAGCTAAGATGTGAACATGAAACTCCACATAAAATGTATCATAGCAGAGCATTCACACCATATCAAGCAATATAGGGATTAGTTAGATGGCCTCTTCTTCATTGAGTCTTAAGACCAAACTGAGTCATTATGATTATCTAGATTGACCTATCTTTATGTAACCATATCATTTGCCATTCAGGGTGTTAAAAATCTACAGGGCCACCCCAGAATAAGCTCTTTCACTTTAGAGGCAGTCATTGGTGACCCTACAGGTCTCAGGAAGTTTCACTGCACAGACTTCATCCTAAAATATGAAAGCTGGGTTGGCGTTGCTAAGAGAACCATGGCCTCTCTCTTCTGGTATTCTTTGGAATGAAAGCTCTTTTGCTCACTTCATTCTCCCTTTCTGCTTTGTGTTGTATAGCTAACGAATAGTCTGCCCCTCTATTTTTGTGTAGCAGATTTTCAAAATCAGTCTCCTTCTCCTTGTCAGTCACAGCCACTATAAAGGCATTGACTCTTTTATCATCTCTAAGGGATCTCCTTATAGGAATTCTAAAGGTGTAGCACCCACTCAGAAATATTGGTTGTTCTTCCACATTAGGAATCAAAAGTTGATATATGGTTTTTTCGACGAACTTTATAGGATCAGTGCCTTCTACTCTAGAGAGGAGGCATAAAATCTGATTATTTTTAGTATAAGCTGTGCTTAGTTTCCCAGCTTTCTCTCAGGCCTGCAAAAACTCTTAATTATATGCAATCCATGAAGGATTTATCTGTCTGATGAGCTTTCTCACATGAAGTGCCTTTTGACCAGTGGTTTTCAAACTATTTTTCTCAGGACTCAGTTGAAAAAAATCATTTATGCCCGCGTCCCAACAATTACATCTTTGAGCAATGCATTCCAGTCTTTTTGCGGTGGCAGCAGCAGTTGCCACGACCCATTACCTGAGGATCTGCAACCTAGTACTGGGTCCCAACCCCAAGTTTGAAAAACACTGCTTTAGACTCAGCGGATTCCAGCTATTGCTCACCTCCATTCATCCATCAAGCCTGTCAGTTCTATTTGTGACTATCTTAATTCTGACTTGTGCGGAGGACTAGGTCTCGGGCCTCCTTTTAAAGAGGAGTAAGAGTAAAATAGAGCAGTAGTGGGTGGGTGTGAGGGTGAGCAAAAACTGAAAAAATGGCATCTGGTCTGATGTAGGTAAATCCAACAAGTGTGGTTTACAGATGCTCTTTTAAGCCTTGTTTTTGGCCTCCCTTATACTTGTCACGTGAATCCTTCTACAGCAAGCAGCACTTAAATAATTTTTCATCCAATTTGGGCTTTAACAGAGCTTACAAAAGAGAACTCAAAACATTTAATGAGCTGTCAGAGCATTTGATCAATCCCAGTTAAGCAGATAAGATACTCACCAATAATCGCATACCATACAACAGAAACACTAAGGTAGGCACCTATCTCTGCAACAAACCCCATTGCCAACTCTGCCCTTATATCTATTCTAATGACACCATCATAGTACGTAACCAAACCAGCTGTTCCACTAGGGACTCATTCACCTGCTTATCCACCAATGTGATATGTGCCAGCAATACTCCTCTGCCTCATACATAGGCTAAACTGGACTGTCTCTGCACAAAAGGCTAAATGGAGACAAATCAGATATCAGAAATAACAACATTCAAAAACTAATACAGGAATACTTCGATCTCCCTGCACACTCTGTGAAAGGCATGACAGCTACAGAGCTTCAACAGAAACACTTTAAATCAAGGTTCCAAAGGGAAACAGCAGAGTTAGAATTCATAAGCAAATTTGACACCATTTAATTAGGTCTGAATAGAGATTTTGCCTGGCTCTCTTATTACAAGAGGTGATTTTTTCCCCTTCTTTTAACCTTCCCACCTTCTTATCTGTTGTTCCATGCTGTTTTAATCAAAACAACTTGCTTGGTTTGCTAAAAAAGATCTGAACTGACCTTGTGACTTTCCCTTCTCTGCTTTTATATATCCTTGTCCATACCATAGTTTCCATTTCGTGTGTCTGACGAGGTGGGATTTTCTCCCATGAAAGCTCATGCAATAAATAAATTTGTTAGTCTTTAAAAGTGCCACAGGATTCCTTGTTTGTTTTGGTATTTGAGAGACTTTGTGAGGATAGCCAGTTATGTGATGCAAATAAATTTCTGCCACCAGAGGAGGCTTGGAGAAGCCAGCATTCTCCAAAGTCTGAGTTTCAGGAACTGAGCTTTCTCCCAACAAAAACAGCTGTAGTGTGAATTGATACCTGAAGGGTAGAGCAACTCAGGCCTACACCTCCTTCAAAAACTTTTCAACAGCCTTGCTAGAACATGTGATGTAATGAGCTACACTGTTCCAGTACCACACGAAAGCATGAGAGTCTTTATTCTGATCCTGTAAGCCATAACCAATGCCAAGCATAAACAAAAGGTTAGCCTTGTATTTTAAGATCACTCCCAGTCTGTGAAACCAGACTATTTTATAAAAGTTAATAGATTTGTTAAATATCAGTATTAAGGTGCTAAGCAAATTTAAATAAATTGCACTTGCTGGGAGTTCACAGAAGTAACAGCTGGAAAAAGTCTACTCTGTCCAGCCAGCACAGCATTGTTTCCCATCATAAATTCCCTCTGACTTCAGCCCACAGAGCCTGGGTAGCGGGAACCAGGTGAGCTTCAGAGCTATAGTGGTAGGAAAGGAATGGATCCACTGCTGTTTTGGGGCTTTGTGGGAAAGAATCCATCCCCACCTGCTCCTTGAAACACTTCTCAGTGCACACAGCCTGGAAACTCAGGCTAGGCACTTGGGGAAAAATTTGCATATCTCTAGCTGAAAGCTAAATGCAAGGCCCAGGGGTTGTTTTCTTAGAACAAAATAGTCTAACATTTGTGACTCAAACCAGCAAAAGCCCCAAATGCAAAGTTAAGGCTGAAACTCCCTCTTTAGCTCAAGCCATTGCATTTTTAATCACAATGCCAGGAGTTGTCAGCTTTAACTCTGCCTTTTTTTGGCTTATGTCGCAGCCTAATAAGTTATAGGCCAGCTTCTCCAGTTGATGTTTTTGCTGCACAGAAGGCTTCACATTTTGTAAGCCTTTACAGCACAGCTGTGCTCAGAGATAAAACAGAATGTGTATACAATACAGTATGCATTCAACTGATGCACTAGATTTTTCCTACCATATGTATAGTGTGGTGTGCATTTCACTCTGATGTTTCACTGCCAAAACTGCCAGAAGCAAATAAACAAATGGCAAAAAGAGACACCATATGAGGCATTGCCACGCATATGACCTAGACCTTCAAAAGAGACCCTTGCTGCTTTCAAAGGTTTACAGGGGTCTGGTTTTAAAGCCTTGCATTCACTGCATAAGATACCTTGCCATTGCAGGCTATGAAGTGTCTCAGTTGTTGTAGATCCCCCTGTATTTTCCCTTTCTTTTCACACCCAGCGGTCACCTCAGCGGTCACATGTAACCTACATCTACCATCTCCAAAGCCAGTGATTCAGCATTCATATTTTAAACCAAGAGGAACAATAGAGATGTGTGTGAAATGGTTTAATTCTAGACAGAATGTAATGATGGAAATACACATAATTAGGATAATGGGAATGATATTACTAACAATAAGAGAAATAATGTCAGGGGTACAAATGACTGTTCCTTCTCCCACCTCACAAGAAGATTGGATCAGTAGGATGTCCTAGTAAACTGACATTAATGTCAATGTCATAGTTTGATTTATTTAACTTATATTATAATTCTAGTGCCAGAGCTTCCAGTCCAAGGAGGAAAAGGAGACAAATTCCATAACATCCCTCCTATCCCATCAACCCATATTAAGGGTGTACTGGTTAATGTTACTCCAGCTGTCCTTCAAGGGCTAGCACAGAACGTGTGGGCCAAGTCCAGTGTCTGTTGGCTCTTCTGAGGACCAAGCAGAACGTCTGTCACTAGCTCAGTGGTTATCTTGCTGGATCAACCTTTTGTCTAACCATAGAATTCCTGATGATTTACTGGAGGGAAAAGAGACTTTATTCATTTTAGCCACAGTCTTTAAGGAGTGCTCCACAGAGCCAAGAAACTACACCCATTATCCTCTCTGGAAAAGCCAGTACCCACAATATTAGAAGAAGGTTTCTAACCATCAGAGAAGTGGAGCTCTGGAACAGCCTTCTAAAAGGAGTTGTGGGGGCAACCAATGTAACTAGGTAAAAGAGGGAGATTGGTAAATCAGGGTACTCTATTATATGACAGGTTTGCCTGTGATAGCAGAGAACCAGACTCAGTGACACAGGAGGCCCTGGTATGCAGGATGGGAGCCAGTAATGAGAACAAGCGTCTCTACATTTTGGCGGAGTTAGCTGTGGAATAGAGAATACTTCTGGGAACATCAACTGGGGATGATATTCAAGAGTAGCATTTTGCGTAAAGGATTTTCAGCAGCTTTATTACATAACATAACCAAAGACCGTGGTCACACGCTTTGTCAGCTAAATAATGGGGAATAAGTGGTGCTGAGCACAGAGGATGAAAGGCTACATTTTTGTACAGGTCTTGATGAAGTCTCCTTAGACAGAGATGTCATTTCGCATCTGCCCTAAAGTAAGAGCCATAGTTCCTGTATTCTCTGTACTAAGGACAGGAACCACAGGCTCTGAAGCTGTAGCACCATACAGCAGGGTCAGGATTCTAGAACTCAGGAATGGCTTTGCACCCCTGCACATCTGGATGCCTAGCATCCTACAGAACAAGTTTTTAGAGGGTGAGGTGGGGTCGATAGGGAAATAGGAGTGGGGTTAGTGTACCAGCTGCTATCCCCTCCACAGCAAGAGGGCTGTGGTGTGTGTGGCCACCAAACAGTTCTTTGCTGCTGCATGGCCTGTGGGGAAAAGGAGAGAGATGATTCCTTTCCATGGGTCTATAGAGACCCTGGCACCATAAAACTATCTGTGATGGCTCCCGATATCCCACATTTAACCTGCCACACTTGATGAATACATTAAAGCATTAGGACAGTAGGAGACAGGGGCATTAACAAGTGTAGGCCAGGGAGAAAAAGTATGTTTTCAGATTAACTTTGAAGAGAGAGAAGCTGGGGAGACAAGGAGATGCAGTGCAGATGGCTATTGTACCACTGGTAAGAAGTGGGTAGTCGATGTTAGGTAAGCAAGGGGGATGGGAGGGAAGTAAGTACATATGCGCTGGAACAAGCCTATGGATGTTTTTGAAAGCAGAGGAGTGAGTGAATGAGGACTTGAGGTGTTGGCTGAGGCTGGGGTGATGTGGACGCATTTATTTGTAGACATGAGGAGATGGGCAGTGGTGCTGTGCTTATGTCTGGGGAGGAAACAGAGAAGGAATGTCCTCTACCTGCCTGATTAATGCACATGTCGGAGGAGGAAAGTTCAGGGAACAGACAGTGGAAACAGATAAATGGGTAGAGTCATGGAGGAAGACGGAGATAGTAGAGTCATTTAAGGTTGTGCCTTTGGTTCAATAAGAGCACTTTTGAGAATTAGAAGGATTTTTTACTGTGATACCAGTGCACAGCATTGAAAATGTTAACCCATACTCAATATATTTCAGTGCTCAAAGTACTAAGAATAATGGTAAATAGATTCCTGTGGGCAAAGAAATCCATGTTAAAATTTACCTGTGACAGTTATACAGGACATTTGCCTTAATGTCAGGCAGGCAAAGTTAATTCACTCAGTTACTTCAATTTCAACAAAAAAGAAAAATAACCAGAACTGGATTTCTCAAATCTAATGACATGGTTGAAGATTAAAATACATGGTCACCTCTCATTGTCTGAGCAGACCAGTGTGCTAACTGTCTTCTCATAAGTTTGGACAGCCACTCTGTCATTTTTTTGGTCCTGGTGTATGTTGCTGGCATCCTGCCTGCTAATATTCTGTGGCAGCATTGCACCTGGTGGCAGGGGATGGTAGAAAGCACAGGTGCACTGATGTTGATTTAGACTGAATTTCTGCCTAGTTCTGGGAACACACTGAACATGCTCGGTTACATGGTATTTGTCAGCGGGAATGCAAGACACGGTAATAACTAATACTTTAATGAAGACAGGGAAAGTTAGAAAGACAGGTGACCTGATTTAATACCAGCCTGCGCTGCTTTTAAAAATATAACTCAAGAGTGAAGGGATCAAGAAAGTATTGTTATCTAAAGGTACATAATCAAGCAAGTGTTGATAATGATGATCTGGGTCCTTTACCTCCTGTTCAGCTGTCTGGCATTCTAATCAATGTCCTTCAACTCCAATCAGATTTTACTTTTCTCCTGCTTATAACTGCCACTATCCTTCCTTTTATTACTGTCATTCATCAACTTCAGAAAGACTGGGAGATGAAAAGGCTGTACTGAAGCTTTCTCCTCTTCCCCACCCCCCTTTGCTCCCACCCCTGGTGCCTGTTAGGTTTGTTAGAATATCTTCAAAATATCTTCATGGAGATCTTAAAATTACTGTTATTTAATGGATCAAGTAGCATGTCACCCATACCTGAAACTGTGTCAAAAGTTTGGTTCTGTTTAAACACAGCTTCACCTTCTCACACTTTGAAAGAAAGACCATGGAGGATATGGAGGAGAATGAATGCCTCTGTCTGTCTCCTTCACACATGTACACATAGCGTTAATCACAGCTTAACATTTATTAAATAGTAGCTTGCAGGAACAACAGATTTAGGGGAGGACTTTACCACCCAGATTTGGCCTTTTCTTTCCCTTTCCAGGCTTATTTACACTTTGGAAATATTTATACAATACAGAAGCTGGGAATTAAAAAAAGGCCACTGAGTCTTTAAGGCTCATTGTTATCTTCTCCATTGATCAAATTTGGGTACCCTTAATTAGATATTGACTGTTGTGAGGCTAATAAGATGAGCTGTCAGTTAGGGAGCAGATAGATAAAGGTTTATTGTAATGGTACCTTGATCATGGCTAGTCTATAAAAGCCAGTGGGGAGAAGAGTTCATTAAACCAGACAGAGATTGCTTTAAAAAAATAAAATAAAAAAGTATGCCCCAAGTCAAGTTGATTAATCTTTACTGTGACATCACGATCAGAGAAACGGCTTGTTACTAGTTCAGTATTTACAGTCCTGTGAGAAGCTGATACATTGAAACAAATTCATTAGCGCCAGTGATTTATTTGTTTTGTGGGCCTCAGCTAACCGTAACCAACATTTGAGGGATTCCCACTCTCTCCCCCTTATTGTTGTTTTTATATCCCCAACCCTCCGCTTCTCTGGGCAGCTAATTAGAAATGTTTGCTTTCTCTGTACACCAGCACCGTATCTGTATTGTGGAATCCTTGTAATAATGGGATCGATTGAAAGGAATATTCAAGCTACCTGACAATGAACCACATACAATAAATTCAAGAAAGCTTTTGTCTCATAAATTAAAATAAATAAGAAGCACAAAGAGAAAGAGATTGTCAGGAACATTTGGCTACATTGATGGTAGCTAGTTATTACAAAGATGGAATCTGCTAGGAAGCACGTCGTATATTTTGATTTGCGTTCGAGGTGTATTTTAGGCTGATAGTGAATGTGCTGCAATAACTGTCAGGCACAGTCCATTACCGTCTCTCAATGGGGCCTATCATTAATCAGAGATCAGATCAGCAGAATAGCCTCACGTTTATTAAAGTCCCATGCAGAAATGACTTGATGAAGAAATGTTCACGGGGGCAATAAACAAAGTTTATTTCAAATTATCCCAATGTTATGTATTTGTTATAATATTTACTCTTTGAAGATTCTGAATTGGATATTAAAAATTTATGATATGTGTCAAGGTATGCGTGGTTTGAAAAAATTAGCTTTTTGTCATCCGCCTGAACATGTCCCATATATCACTAGATCATGAACTGTCAGGACAGGATTAGCACAGTCGTAGAGAAGTTAGTAACAACAGAAACTGCCTATTTAATATCCAGTAAAGCAGTGGTTCTCAACCAGAGATATGTGTATCCCTGAGGATATACAGAGATCTTCCAAGGGGTATATCAATGCCTCTAGATATTTGCCTCTTTTTATATTAGGCTACATAAAAAGCACCAGCCAAGTCGATGAAAACTAAAATTTCATACGACTTGTTTATACTGCTCTGTGTACTATCCACTGAAATGTAAGTGCAATATTTATATTCCAGTTGATTTATTTGATATGGTATAAATGGGGAAGTCAGCAATTTTTCAGTAAAAGTGTACTGTGACCCCTTTGTATTTTTAGATCTGATTTTTAAGCAATAGTTTTTAAGTGAGGTAAAACTTGGGGCTACACAAGACAGATCAGACTCCTGAAAGGGGTATAGTAAATCTGGAAAGGCTGAGAGTCACTGCAGTAAAGGAAAGAAAAAGATGGTATGTATCTGAATTTTAAAGGGAAAATGAGTTTCTGGAGCTTTATGTAGTTAACAGGGGATTTTCATTTGAGAATGTAATGGGTGTTTCATGGTTAAGCACAGGACTGGTAGTACAGAGGCATGAATGCTAGTCTTGGCTCTGCCTAGATTTGCTTGTGAACACAAGCTATTCAATCTCTCAGTGCTTCAGTTTTCCCATCTAAAAAAATTAGGTTAATGGGCCAAAACTGTAGACATGTTAAGCATCAGAGCAGTAGGTGCTCATGCCTTTCAGGATGCGACTGAATAGTACTACATACTTTACAGGCATGTTGTGAGACTAAAGATGTTCATTAATGTTCATAAAGTGCCTCTAGATTGTCAGATGGACGATTCTATTAGTATACAGTATTATAAATAATTTATTTTAAAAAAATCCTGAGTTAAAAACCCCTGGAGTATAATTTCTCATGTGCACCTTTTATGAAACAGACATTAAAAAAAAACCCTCCAAAACCAAATGAATACGGATAGTTGAGTCCTTCATTCATTGTCAAGGTCTTGAGTGGCTCTTTGAAGTCTAATGAGATGAAAGGTATGATTTCAGTGCACACTGGAGTGATATTGTTATTACTATTTCTTACCTGATTCAGTTACAATGTTTCTTGCATTACAATGGCGTTTAGAGCTTGCATTTTAAATATAGGCTGAGGGTAATTTTACACCAGAAAAAAAGTGACTGAAAAAAAATCCAACACATAATACGATACCATTATGGGCTACAACCCTTGCAGGGTCATCTGTTGTTACTGATCATATAAAATAAAATGAACTGCTTATTAGATTTTCAAGCACAAATGTGCTCAAATGGTGTAAGAAAATGAACATGATGCTTTTTAATAGCTGAGATCACTTAGAAACCTCAGAAACAGTTAATTTCACAGGACAGCCCTGTCTCCCCTCCTTTGTGCAATATAGTTTCCTGCAGTAGTTTTTTTTTTTTTTTTTTGAGCACAACTGCCTGTGTGGGGCCTTAATTTACCTTTTAAAATCAGACAGTATTTTGTATGTTGACGTAATAGAAAGGAAAGTTCCTAATGGTGTGCTTCTCCAGTTTCTTACTATGAATAACTTTATGCCAGACTTCTGGCTCTTTAACCTGTATCCTCACTAAAGTTACTATATTTCAGAACTCCCAAACTGAGGGTTTTTAAATCCATTTCTGAACCCAGATTCTCCTAAGATTTGTGATGTTCAGATTTGGTCTTTGCTTTTGGCTATTATACAACAGGAGACAAATTAAGAGCTTTAGGGTTTTGATTTGGATCCATCTCTACTACTAAGCGATGTTTATAAACCACTGTTTTCATCCTAAGTCTCATCACATAACTTTTCCTGCTGGCAGCATCATCCTCATATTGAGAGAGAGAGAGAAAGAGAGAGAGAGAGAGAGAGAGAGAGAAAGAGTCAATGATGATTTATCAAATGATCCCAAGGCTTAAACAGACTTTACCGATAGGTAGACTGAAGTTTTGCCATAAGTGTCTTCAAGGTGTTGAACTGCACCATCAGCTTGGATGATAAGACAAGAAGCAATGGGCTTAAATTACGGCAACGGAGGTTTAGGTTGGACATTAGGAAAAATTCCTAACTGTCAGGGTGATTAACCACTGGTATACGTTGCCTAGGCAGGTTGTGGTATCTCCAACATTGGAAGTTTTTAAGAACAGGTTGGACAAGCAGCTGTCAGGGATGGTTTAAGAGGATATGTGGTCCTGCCATGAGTGCAGGGGACTGGACTCAATGACTTCTCGTGGTTCCTTCCAGTTTCTCTGATTCTATGACTCCGCAGCTGCAAAGATGAATCGATTCTTGAAGACACTCTATGCCTCCTTGGTGACCACATAGCTCCTACTCCTGATCAGAAAGCCCTCCCTAGCTGTGGAGCTTGAGGCACTGTCCTTGGCGGCCATGCATGGCTGTGATATCAAAATATGCTGTGTCTTCTAGACAGCAAACTGCTGTGTTCTCCCCAGCTGAAAAGGCACAATCACAGGAGGAATGTGGGCTTGTACTCATATCCCCTAGCCTTTTACTATTCCTTTGATGTCATCATCTGAGATTCTAATATAAAAAGTAAACAAAAGGAATGGGGGGGGGGGGAAGGGCCCACGGGGGGAGGAAGGAAAATCAGCAGAAGCCTTTCTGGCCTCTCCGTTCTTTATGAATCACAGAGAAATTAAAAAAGGGCACAGACCCAATTTCTATTTTCCTTTGCAGGTCACATCACCTCTTGTCTCATGGACTACTTCTCCTCCCCTTGGCGACCAAATAACATTCCTTTGGCAACTACAGCAGTTGCTTACATGGAAAAATAATATTAGGAAAGTAATGTATTTTTAGCTGTCTTTTAATGCATTTCAGCAACTGGAAAGAAGGGGTGTTAGCACCATGTGACCAGTCAGCTTTCCACAGCTCACCAGTAAGTGCTACGAGGACAACTGGTGGCACACAGACTGCAGTTTAGAAATGGGAACTATTTAATAGGGCCTTCATTTCTAGCTTGGGCGAGTCATAAGGAAACAGGCTTGCAAACTAGACCAGGACTGACTAGTACAACTGTGATTTTCAACTCATGCTTGTCACTAATCTAACTTTTAGGAGAGTTTATTAAACAATTTTGGGGCCTATTTAAAAATACACAGTGGCTATCTAAAAGGTGCTGAGAGGGTTGGAATGCTAGAAAGAGTACCTGCAAAGATGGATTTATGGGCAGAATGGAGGTGAGAAGGCCAAAAGGATTTTAAAAAAAAAACAACCCACATGGTTTATTGTCTCATTCTGTAGTTTGGGCAAAATCCGGCAGCTGTATAGAGGCAGAACTCCCATAAGCAATAGTGGGAATTTTCCCTAAATAGGGATTGCAGGATTTGTCCATTTATTCCATGATTGCAGAAAGAAAGGAATATATTCTATGGGCCATAGTCCCTGCTGTGGTCCCCAGTCTGTTTCTGGGGCTAAACCTTTCTCAGGGCTTGTCATGAGGCCCCTTTTTAGCCCATAGTTAGTGTACCATATATTTATTTATGGAGTGAATATCTATAATAGATGGAAGTGGAGACCTATTTCTACCATTGCTGGTTAAAATGAGTAGAGGAGCCATATAATAACTGATTAGCTGGGACAGTGGAAATCCAGAGAACCATAAAATTTCAAGGATTAGCATCTAACTGTGGATTTCCTGCAAATTTGCTCGGTTCTTCAAAAGATTCATTTTGCAGAGGGGCGAGAGGGATGGGAGAGGAAGGAGAAGAGGGGGCTAGCTGCGTGATCTTCTCTGAGAAAAGAAAACTTTTACAATGAAAATGGAAGCACTGTTGTCTTTTTTGCATCTGTTTCACGGAGTGAAACAAGAGCACCAAGAGTAAGATGAACTTTCCCTGTTCATCTCAATGGGATGTTAATTTCGAAGCCTATTTATATTAACTTAAATAGCAGTACTGTTAAACTTTTCCAGCTAATTGTCATACCAGAAACATCCAATTATGCGCACCTATAATACGTCTGGATGTAACTGTTACATTGCGATGGTCCATCTGCTTGAAAGGGTATTTCACAGGAATTGGACTACAAGTTTTAGCTATGCAAGTAGCAAAGGGTTCTGTCAGTTTGGGTTACTGAGATATTTTCTATTATTGACCTTAACAACCAGGTATTTGAAACATATTCAGCTAAATAGTATTGAATTAGAACTGGGTAACTTCCATGATTTTTGTGCATTTTTCTAATAAAATTTGTCCCACTTTAGAGAAGGCAGCTAACTTTAATAAATAATTCAGCATGACCTGCCTTGTCTCCTATAATATTTATAGGTAAATTTTTCAAAAAAGCACCTAAGCCACTTAAGAGCATTTATTGATTAAGCACTTTGGAAAATCTTACATTTAAATATTAGCTAATTAGGGTGAGGACAAATTTCCTCTCTGAAGTCTAAAGAACGGGGGGGGGCCCCCCCAAAAAAACCCCAAAAACCAAAAACCCAAATCCCTACAATGTGGATAAGAGCTCTGCTCTGTGGATCAAGGAGAGAAATTTTGCCCTAAGAATAAGATCAAGTAGAAATAAATATCTGTGCAGAAATTCCTCTGCAGGTTGCTGCTGTTCCTGCTTGTTAAGAGAGAGAGCCTTGAGTGAGTTAATATATTTTTTTCTTTGTGACTGAAAGAATATGGCCTGCTGTTACTTCATTTCCTAAGTAACTTACACAGAACTTGAATAGACACAAATAGAACTAAGAAAATTACCTCTGCCCTGCCCAGTGTTTTAAAAAAAGAAAAAAATGGTGGTGTCCTGAATTTTAAAAGTACTCCTAAGCTGTTTAAAAAATCTTTACATAGATACCCAGTTTGGACAGTGAAAGTCGGCACAGTGGGTGGGTGTGGGGTACTGTATATTGCAGTTACTTATCGAATGGCACGCTTTGCTCTGGATAATTTTAAGACCTATTCCAGGAGGTGGGGTCATAGACAGCGTTGTCTGGGCAGCATAGGGATGGTGCAATGCCCAGTGTTACTATGGGTGTGCATCCTTGGGGACTTACTGAGGTGGAAGTTAAAGATTCTAGGTAGGGCCTCTAGAGGCTGATGCCTTCCTTCTGTTAGTAATATGAATTCTGATTGGCTACCCTGATTATTGTGTAGCAATGCAGTGCCATGTCTCCTAGACAAAGAGCAGGGGATCTTCAGAGGCATTTTGCCTAGTCACCATGGGAAATAACTCTCCCCATGAATCACGGAGTGTCGTTAATGGTCTCTTGAGGAATAAATATGTGGTCAGTTCAGTGGAGCTGGCTTCACGGTTAGGTCGGCATGAGCGTGATGTTCAGCTTTTGATGTTCTGTATTTGCCTACACACCCTGTTATCCATTGCTGACTCACAGGCATGTGTTTGTGAAAGGTGACCTGAAAAGATTGCCTTTCTTTCACAGTTTTGTCAGATTGGCTGTCACAGGTGATTGTCAAAGGGTTGACAGCATCCACTGTGAGGGAGACACACACACAAAATACCTGTACCACTTAGTTTATTTTTTTTTAAATGAACATTAGTGTAGCCTTTTAAAAGTAATTTCCAATGGCTATAAACTAGAGGTGGATTCCTGCTCAGTAGTTAGGTTTGGAGAAATAGTTCTGCTCACTATGAATAAGGATTTTTAACAGTGGATTTAGACAGTTGAATTGTATTTACTTTTACCACAAACATAAATGGTAGCATCAATTAGCTAAACTGCTGTGGGTGTAGGTAGATATAGATTTTGCCCAAGGCGTTGTCACAGACATTCAGAGTTGGTTAAAAAAAATTGGATAAGCAGAGGTGAGTGCACAGGTATGAATGACTTCTGCTTATTGGAAATTTTGGTTAGGTAGGCTGGGTGAAATAGAGTTTGATTGTGTATTTCGTCTCTCTCTCGCTCTCTGTCTCTCTCTCTCTCTCTCTCTCTCTCTCACACACACACACACACACACACACACTCTCCATTTAGTTTTATGAGTGTGTTTATACTTACAGACTGCAACACTACGTGTCTACAAAAGATGACTGACAAGTTAGGATGTATATGCTGTACAGGCTGTTACAAAGAGATGTATTTAGATACAGTATAACTTGTGTTCATTGACAGTCATAAACCTTACATGATACCTGTGCTGTTCACAGACATATAGCTCTTTCATGTATTTGGGTATCGTAAGGTGGGGGTTTTGGTTTTTGGTTTTTGTCTGTTTGATTTTTTTTTTTTTTTACAAGTGGCGGGAAAGCTAGGCACTTAGTCAGTAGCTCTATGTTGCTACTTTGGGACACAAAACCAATAAGCTCAAATTCCACTCACAGAAGGGTATCTGTATGGACACTCGTCTCCCTGCTGCATTTGGGATTATTTGGAAGAGTGGGATGCGTATAAGGCCTGCTATAGGCCCTTAATTAAATCCTCCTTCTTCTGGAGAGGGTAAAGGAGAGGGAGGGATAAGGCATGTGTTCAAAAAGGGAAAAGGCAGGTTACACAACACAGTCTAATCTAGATATGCAACAGATAATCTAGATATGCTTACTGTTGCACAAGACAAGATGGGTACATTTACTGCACTGGTTGGGGTTTCATTCTTAAAGTGAAGAGTCAAAAGAGACACAGCAAACTTAAATAGGATCAGTTAAAAAATGAGTCCAAAGTAATTTCAGGTACTTCACTTGCTCAAGTTCTCTATCAGTTTTTTGTGTTTTTACAATCACCTTTTCCTTTAAAAAAAATTCTTTCTTCTCAGCTGGTCTGTGAGAGAGCCTCATAAACAAAAGGGGAAACTGATCAGTAGATTATCCCGGGGAAAGAGTGAAAGTGAATAGACAAGTACTGTAAAATATACAAAGCAACCGTCCTAGTGATTTCATCTTGTAATACAAATGACAATTATGCCATAGTTAGTTTAGATACTATTTGTAAATATATTCAGACAGAGGAGTGAATTTAAAATTGATAACATCTCTGTGAAGGGTTGTCTGCTAGTGTGGGTATCACAGTGAGGGAAACCACTGGAGTCAGTGGGCTCTGGATCAGGGAGAGATGCTTTCTTTAAAACTTCAATACGGTTAACCCTGTCATTCCCCTTTCACACCCCAAACACCTTCTACTTTCACAAAGAGAGACAGAAGTTTATTTGAAGACGAGCAACAAGTTATAGAATTTACAAGGTGCAAATATCTTTCATAAATGCCAACACTAAAAAGAAAAAATTCTCAGAACTCTGACTATGACACATGAAAATAGACAGTTCACACTACATTAAGCAATAACAATATGTAAGTGCTGTCATAGCTTCATAGATGTGTGTTCATTGTTTTTATCTCTCCCCCACCATCCCTCAATCCATACATTACAACAGGTAGTTCTCAGCTGTTCTCTTTGCAGCAGCCATAGATTTTATCTAAGGAGACAGAAAACCGAACTACCTGCTGCTTACTGTATGGCTTTCCTGTGTTTCTTCCCCCACCCCACCCCCAGTTCATTTAGGGCTTATTCAAATAAGCTGGCCAGGAGCCAGAAGCTCATCATTTTAATGCAGTGTAAAATGGAATATGCATAATTATATGCAAGCCATATGTGAGGGAGACAGCTCAGCTGTGAATTTTAGGAGGCTGAGAAAGAGTGAACAGTCAGGGATTAGATGAGATGAAAGCAGAACAGAGTGCAAGTGTCACCCAAATGAACGGTGTAATGAGTGTGTTGCTGACACTCCTTCTTTCACCTACTTCTCCCTTTTGCTTTAACTCCAAACCAGAAAATGTTGTCGATTAGAAGGAAAATACTGTATGCGAGCAATATTGCTAATGGACAGTGTTAATGTCTCCATTTAAACTTCATCTTTCTTAATTGACAGTGTAGATCAAAATAACCAGTAACTTTTAATGCATAATCTTAATTAAATATTTTACCACATTTGATTGAAGAATCATTATTCTTGTTAGATGATTGCTCCTTTCCGAGTTTTACTTAAAAATGGAGGGAGAATCAATTTATCTCTAATAGCATTACATGTAAATTATGAGTCTGAAAACCTATTTTTAATGGCCTTGCTGTTAAAATGAAAATAGAAGTACATTATCTAGGAATTGCTTAAGCATGTCAAAAAAAAGTTTAAACAAATACATATGTAATGTTATCCTGAAAAATGCAATGAAGTAAATTGAAACCCTGAAGTGCTCACAATTTCTAGCTCAAATATTTCATTTTGGGTTTGTCTCTTGTTGTTTTAATTATTACACCACAATGAATTTGCATGTTCAGCCTAAACTATGTAACAAACAGCACCCCAAGTTCTCATATCTAAAAGGTGTACTGCGTATTTAAACAAACTTCTTAATAATGTTGTATTTTGGGATTCCCGTTTGTTTTAATGATCTGGGCTGTTATGCTTTTAGCTATTTTTTTCTTACATTATTTGTAAGTCCCTAAATAGGCCATTATATTTCCCTTCAGGCTAGAGATGAAGATGGACATGCTGAAAATTTTCCCCAGCAGCACTATGCTAAGGAAACTCCAAGGCTTGCCTTCAAGAATAACTGCGAACTACTTGTAAGAATAACATACTTACAACAAGTCTAGATTGTTACTTTAGCACAGTGAAAATAGTTTTCTGAAAGGCTTTTGTTCATGATTACATACGTTATGAAGTATTATAGCTTTTTTCCTGTATAGCGTTCTAATGCTAGCTCTGATATCACTGAACAATTTTAAGATCGCAAATTGTTTGCAAATATTTTATATCTGATTATAGAACTTGAATGGCCTTGTCTTACTATCTTGTCTTGTTCAGTAGTCATGAAGGGAATGGTTAGTAAAGCACAAGGAAAAAACAAAATCAACAAAAAACCCACCAGCCCCTCAACCTGTAAAAGACCCCCGTCCCAATCTTAGTGCTACATTGTTTTCTGACACTGTTGTAATATTTTGTTCTGCTAGGAAACAGCAGAGCTGGCACGCAGTACTCCCTTTAGAATTCAACTATTCCTCAACATTTTAGTGAAATGTAGTCAGGCACTTTCCCTCTCTTGTCTTCTGCGGGGAAGGAGCAAAAGCCAGCAAAGTACTGACAAGGAGCCTGGAATGTTTACAAGTGGTAGGAGAGATGATATCAGCTGTGAAAGGATCTCTTTTCCAAGGCAGGGTTAATTTGCTATTCATTTTAGCATTTGCAACTAGGCAAGATTAAAAGCAAGCAGGAATGCCTGTTATATTTCTATTAAATGAATCTGTTGGGACCTAATGTTCTTGATTAGTTTTCAAAAACGAGTGCTCCACGATGAATTTCCCTGTTTACCTAACGTAAAGAAAGAATGAATGGTCATTTATTTAAAAAGAGATTCACGCATTGACTTTGAAAATGGAGCTTTTGATGAATTTATAGACTTTTTCCCTAAATTTTCTTTTCTTTCCAGCAGCATTAAGTAAATACAATACCTTATTTGGCTAAGTGGAAATATTTAGGGAAAAAGACCATACCCAGTTTTATTTTGAAGCATCTTACAGACTTTTTCCCCCTAACTACAAGTATATAAAAAGAAAATGGGGGACTGACTGCAACTCCTCTGCATCAGCAAATCCCCTATACAAAAATGTAGGGCCAGAGCTCTTAGTCCCACAAGTGCAACCCCCCACAGAAGTTAGCCAATTACTCTCAAGTAATTGACTGCAGAAATGGGTCCCTGGGGTTTCACTCTCACATCAGTGGTTTATAACAAAAGGCTGAATTCTGCAGTCCTGCTGAGCTGTGCTTGACACAGGGCAGGGGAACTGGGAAAAGTCACCTTTGTTTTCTTCCCAATCTTAGGACCATCTTGGGATGTGTTCCTTATCCAGGATAAGCTAGAGCAGTGCAAGCCCCAAAGGGGTCATTACAATTACTTTGAATAGCCAAAGCACAGACACACACTGGCCATGCCCCTGTTCCCTAGAAATTCTCCCTACAACCAGGCCAGAAGAGGGACTGGGTTAGAGCCACAGTGGTCGCAATATGTCACCTTAGGATACCCTTTACTAAGGGAAACCTCCACTAGCTGGTTAAGATGTTTTCCATCTGCTTTGTGCCATTATGTTACCCAGAAGGACCAGAGTCATCCCTAATGGAATGCCACTTAAACTAAAAAATGGCATGAATCTGGGCCTCAAGGGCTGATCTTGCTCCCACTGAAGTCAACTGCAAAGTTCCCCTTGATTAAAGTGAGAGCAGGAATAAGGCCTAAGTGACCAAAGAGCTGGAAAAATGAGCCATAGATATATGATTATTCCCCAGCCTACCTACATTTATCCTACTAAATAAAAGGAGTTTCATTCCTTAATGGCCACACCCAATTGCCAGATCACTAGTCTCCTCAGGCCTGACACTGTGCATTGCCAGCACATGCAAGCCTACCACTGAAGTCAACAAGAGTTTTGAGTACCCCTGGAACTCAAGGTAGAGACTATGGCACAATACACTAACATTCTCTGCTCCATAAAATAATTCAGTCTTTAATTCAAATGAAACTTTGCTTTAAAAAACAAAAACAAAATCAATCAATGGAGCAACTAATGCCCACTTCAAGCACTGTTTTAATGTACATGACATTTCCCCCATCAATCTGTGGTTAAAATATTAAACTATTACATAATTCTTGTGATACTCTGCAAAAACTGAGTCATCCAGCCTAGTATTTTGTCCTCCATGTGCTTTCTGGACAGGTTTCAGTTCTTTTTAAGGAAGTAATAAAAGTAATTTGTCATAGTTTTATTTTTCCGATGCTATTGAGAAAAAAAGAATTGGCAGAGAGGCTGCTTGGAGTCAATCTGCACTGAAGGAAAGAGGACAAAAATTATGATTATGCACTTCTTTTCTCATTAACGATATACCTAGACAATATCTCTCTTTGAAAATATGTTGGTACTCGCCTTTGGAGATGATGGGACTAGTGTTACCATTGCATGGATAGGATGCTAAATGTTTTACAGTCAGATAGTCATTTTACTTACACATTTTCATTGATTCAAAAACTATGTTGTGTTAAAATGCAGTTGAAAATTAATTATTTAATGAGTTAAGGGTTAAATAAATAAGTTAAGGGAGCCATCCAGGCAGATAGAATCTCTATCTGAAGTGCTAGTCAATATGTCTATATTTTTGTACGCAATTTGCCCCGGGACAAGGGGAAAAAAATAGAAAGAACAGAGAAGGAAAAAACAAAACAAACAAAACTGGGAGATTGTTTCCTAATGGATAAAGCTTATCCAGTCATTAACAGTGAGAGGCAGATGTTAGTGTCCTTTTTTTTTAAAATAAAGCAGTGAAGAGTTAAGACCTTACATGAAAGAGAAATTGTAAATTGTGTGTTCTTTTCAGAATCCAAAAATCCTTGGAGTTTTCTTAGTGCCGTTTAGAGGAAGTTTTATAATAGCCTGTCAGCTGAAATTGGAAGCTGAGGCTCAAAAGTGCTTTCTTAGCTTTAGGGTTCTGCTGCCATTTTCCAGTGTGGTTTGTTGCAGCAAATACAAGTACAAGTCTCTTCAGTGTGGGAAATGCTTGTGCTTTGAGGGTGCTGCCAGGATGGATCTAGGGGATCAAGCACTGATGGGTTCTGTATGCTAGTGCGCTCACACAAGAACAAGAGTACATGGTTAGAATGTTAATGTCCTGGGTCACAGACACTCATTGAAAGACTTAACCCTTAAATACTTTGGAGAGATTTTGAAGTGCGATAATAATCTGTGCTATTACAAATTGATTGCATGCTTTCATCTTTGCTCATTTCTTCATTGCTGAAGAGAAAGACTTTGGTTAGTTAGGTACAACTCAGTTATTAAAAAATCCCCAAACAGCTAGATAGGGAATAGAAGGAAGAATAAGTTAGTTAACAAAAATTAAAGCTCTGAGTGCATATGATAGCTTTGTGTGTGAAGAAGGCAGTGATCATTAAAAATTTGGTTGTCATAAAAATCCATTGAGCAGTTATGGGATTACTTGATGGTATTGATTTCCCACTTTAAATCCAAAATGTGTTTTGTGCCCTCACATGCAATGCAGAACGGAGCAAACCATATATTAAACTCAGTGAGGATATAGAATTTTCCTTGTGAACTTTCAATCATTTTGAAAATTAAATTTTCCGAAGGTTAGCAATACATGATAAAATCTTGGGAACTACATAATGCAAATATTTTTTAAAAGAACAAGGCCAGCATGGTGGCTTGGCTGACAGCGCAATCCACTGCCAGGCTTTCCTGCATCACGACTTAAATTTCTCAGCAGCTGGGAGCTTTTATACAGGCACACTCCTTTGTTTCCAGGAGGAAAGGGCAGAGTATAGTCTCGTGGAAGCTGATTGTCAAGTAGCAGCACAATCCAGCTAGTGCTGGATGCTGGGAAAGAGATGGGATTAAAGAGTGAAAAAGGGTGGGCTAGAAAGAAAGGATTGATGAAAAGCCTACAATTCCTTCTCTGAGCAGCCCAAATTCCTGAGTCATTGCCTAGAGAAAGTGCAGGTCTCCCTAGGCTCACATCCAGGTTAGTCAGACCAAGGGAGAGCCCATGCCAGGATGCTGCTCTACAAAAATAGAAAAGGAAAAACAACAGTTTGTTCTTGTTCTCTCCTGCTACCCACAGTATTCAGTGCCATTTTAGGATTGGCACGTTGCTTCATGAGCAAGTGAGAATTTTGTTGGGCTAAGGAAATTAAGTGCTGTTCTGCTTTCCCTACTCCCTTTTTATGGAGATAAAGTGAGCACACCTACGGAATTATATATATAAAAAAATACCCTACCAAGGATTTTAATTGGAATAGCACTGTCTTGCTGTGGCATAAGAAAGTCTGCATTGTGATTCTACTGCACAATTAGTTAAAAGATAGGCTAGTTGGGAAAAAGCCCTTATTGAAATACAAAATAAACCATATCCTGCCATCAATTGCTGCACAAAACTCTGCATGTGCAAATCAGCAATCACACATATATCATTCGTCTTTAGCAAAAGTGGAAAGGGAAATTATTGAAAAGAACACATAGAATAGATTGAACTACAAGACATGAAAAATTTCTGCCTAGAACGAAAGACCTTTAGGGTTATGACAAAAAGACTAACAAGCCAAAGTTATGGCTGTCGCTCTGCCTTAATTTGTGCCATTGTGCACTGATATTACAGCATTGATTTCATATAAAAAATGTGACAGTCATATGACACCTAGACATTGCAGCATGAGTTAAAGATGAAGTCAAATTTAACTTTGGATGTCTTTCTATAACTAATTTATATCACACTCTTAATATTATACTTCTAAAACATTTTGAATGTATCAGAGCTTTTGACCAAAACAACCCCCACAGCCACATTTTCTGAAACTAGCTTCTGAGATTTCATTAGTACAAAAATTACTGACATTCACACTCACATTTAACCCAGTTGACTATTGTGGGTATTTGACTCATTGTCTGCCTGGTGGCTTTGTGTTTTTTAAATTTATCAGAATAAATTCCCATGTCTTGCTGCCAAAACAAAAAGAAACAACAACAACAAAAAAGCCCAACATGCCCCATTAGCCCCTTCTGTATAACAAAAGACAAATTTTGTTACAAATGTATACTCCTGGTATCCCACATTATATTCACTGTAACAAGTATGGGTGGTGGTAGTAAGCTAGGGAAAGAGAGATTTTTGTACCTTCCACTGTTGCCTTTCCTCCTTTTACCTTTTTACCTTTTTCTTTTATTTATTTGTGCCCATCTCTTTTTCTTCTTTGCCTATTTTGCTGTCTCTTTTTCGTTATTTTCCAACTTCTCTTTCCAAAACTTTCCTTTCCCATCTCACTTTTAAGTTCAAACCATCAGGGAGAGACAGAGTAGCTTCCAATTCCTGCCAGGGAGGAACAGTTATGCACAGTACCTGCTGTCAATGAGCTTGGATAGGACTGTGTGATCATAGTTAACTGTACTTCTAGCAGCTTTTGTGGTTGAGCTGTTCTGTCATGCCATTAAAGCAGACCTACACTGGAGTCTTCCCATATTGCCACTGCCTCACTGGAAACTGCAGGAGGCCCTGTGCCTCAGGCAGAACCAATGCTTCCCAGAGCTCCTGGGAGTGCACAAGAAACAGGATTGATGCATCACCCTGGTAAAGAGTGTGGCATCTTTCCCCTTCTGCTCTGCACAGTTCCCTGGCCTCACTCTGTTCTTGTCCCCTCGGGGTATAGGGGAAGTCCTATCTTAGCCAAAAGTGGCATGTCCTTGGGATCAGACCGGTTGCTCCCAGCGCACAATGTTCTATTGTTTCAGGCTTCTTCTCAGATGCACAGGTGGGGGTGTACATCCACTCAGGCACAGTCTTGCCCAAAGCTTTTATAATTGCTAGAGTGCAGGGCTTTTCTAACTATCCAACCTTCAGTTATTTTCCAGCAGATATTATAGATTTCTTCAAGTCCCCTGTTGCCCAGTAATGGGTTACACCCCTTTCCTGAGAACTACTGATTCAGCTCATATATTTCAATGGTTAGCTGCAAAATAGCATTGTATTATATGCTATGATTGGCTAGTGCAAAGAGACCCTAATCCAAAACCCACTGAAGTCAATGGAAAACTTCTCATTGAATGTAGAGGGCTTTGGATCAGGCTATGCAGAGGTCATAGCTCTGTAAAAAAAAATTCAGGAAAAGTAATTACCACAGAGATGTGATGCTGCTGTTCTTAAAAGCTCAGTAATCCTGACCATATGAATTCTAACCTATCTTTTGTGATTAGAATTACAAAAGGGTTTAGGTCATATTATGGACTAGCAGCCTGTAACATTTTATTTTCAAACTCTCAGTTGTTCTTGAGTCATAGAAAACACTGCAAAACCCACCAAAACTTGCATTCTTTGTCTTTTCAAGTCAGAAAAAAATAGACAAAATGATTTAAAATCCATTAAAAAAAAACCCCAAAACATTAATGCCAGGCTGAGTTTGTGGGACATATTCTGTTCACATTGTCCACCAGAGTTAAGTGCACACGTTTAAAAGAGACGACACACGCCTTGTCAGCAAAGTTCCAATGCACAGTGAAAATGAAATTCTGACATGCATACCACAATCAATTAGTGTGTGGGTAGAAATACTGATTGGCAGATCTGCTGGCCTCGTATCCCATACTATACTTCCAAGGTGAATATGCAGGTAGACACAAAAAATTTGATCAGCGGGTGCAGTACATCAGAAAGCTAACAATGAACGAAATGGCCAAATAAAGAACGAGAACTCCAGCCTGCCAATCACCATAAAACATGCCGTCCCCAGGAAATTATATACTATATATGTCTCTCTACATACCTCTCTCAGCTATAACAGCCTATAATTTTAGAACAAAAATGTCCATTGTCACATGTGGCACTGGCCTTTTTTATTATTATATATTTTTTTCTACTATATAGTGAAGGGGAAGGTTGTAAGACTGGTATAGACTTGGGAGTTTTGGAACCTCTTGCTGGATCTGCAAACAGAGTTTCTATTGGACCTTCAGCAAGTCATTAAATCTTTCAATGCTTCAGTTTCTCAATCTGTAAAATGGCATTAATAATGTTTACCCTGCCTATGTCTGGTTGCTATTAAAATTTGCTTTGATTTTTTTGCCTCATCCACACCAAGTTTAGAACTCTAAGCTTCTGATTCTAAGCCCAATGAAATCAATGGGAGCCTTTCCGTTTGTTTTAAATGGGCTTTGGACCAGGTTGTGGGGTGTGACAGGAGGGAAGGAACTGTACCGTAAAGAATAAAGACCGATTATTATAAATACCTTTTCTTTTGCTTTTTGTGACCCAACACTGCTATGCATAAGCTTACAAATCATTTAAACACAGTAGCAAACATGGTCTTTACAACGATATTTATTCAGAAGGATACAATATGCCTTTGAGGCCTGCTGTAGAAAGTTCTAGAAAATACAACCTATTTTGAAGGGATAAGGATTTATTTTAAAGAGCCTGGTATAGTGATTTTAATGGAGGTGAGATCCAGAAGCCCATTTGTTTTTATGTTATAGGTGAGAGAGTAGTTCTGATGTGCAGCATTAAAAGAATGAGGGATTTTCCTTCTCTGTTCTGTTGTAGGTGTTTGGAATGTGGTTATCTATGTGAGAACAATAATAAGGATAAGTGGCTTTGCTGAGAACTTTTTCCTGTAGCTGTTGATAGGGCTGCTGCTGATTAGCAATTTGACATTACTTTAGAAGAGATTTCGGCTTCTGTAGAACTTTTCAGAACAAGAATATTCTCTCCCACCCCCCACTTTTTGCTTTTTGAGGAACTGGGCCATCTGTGGGTGAACAACAATAATAGTGGGGTTACATTTGGCAGGATTTTCTAGCTTTTCCCTTTCGGGAGGCAATATTGCTTTGTCAGTTTCCAGCAGCATATAATACAAAACAGTAAGAAACAAAGGCTATGTCTACACTGGCAATTTAATTCGACTTAAGGAGTCTTAAGTCGACTTAAATTAAGCCACATCCACTCTAGACTTTCATTAAGTTGACTTATGAAATTCCTTAAGTCGAGTTAATGAAAGCTTAAGTCGACTTTATAACTACCACTCATTAGGTCAACTTAACCCTTAAGTCGACTCCTTAAGTAAACTTAAGGACGATGTGGATGTGGACGGTGTGGACTTTATTAAGTCCACTTAAGGGTGATTAGGTCGACTTAACAAAGTGGACTAAGTCGACTTAAAGTTAAGTCAACTTAGTCCACTTTGTTAAGTCGAATTTAATAAGGTCGATTTTAAGTCGACTTAAAGTCGACCTTATTAAGTCGACTTAACAAAGGCGACCTAACTTTTCCTAGTGTAGACATAGCCAAAGAGACACTGCAGCTAGTGATGTACATTCCAGCATGGAGCAGACTGGTAGTCCTACATAAGCCACATATGTTTGCTCCAGTGAACCGTGAGCCGTTAAGGAACACAAACTCGCCAGAGAAAAGAAGAAGGGTTGTGAAAATCAGAAGAGGAGGGACTAGTGGTATGATAAAATGGAAAGAGGTGCCTGTGGGGAGTTTGAGGGGAGTAACAACTGTCGCCATAGGTGCTGGGACACACAAAACCTACCCAACTCAGGGCAATACATCTCCCATCTTCTGCAACATTCATTCCTGTAAATGCTACCAGTAGCCACCAGATAACCCAGAATTCTTCCATATTATCATATTGTATAGACATGGATGTTATTTTAGGAGGTGGCCCTCCTTTGAGCAGGGGGGTTGTACTAGACCTCGTGGCGGTCCTTCTGACCCTGATATTCTATGATTGTGTAAGTGAATGCTCTCACTTGTGTTTGGGTAACCATACTTCCTGAGCACAAGGTGTTTTTTAGGTAGAAGGGCTATCACTGAAGTTCTACCACTGATCAGCACTACATTTTTTAAAATCAAGAGCAAAGTTTATTTAAAAAATTGGAAAAAATTCAAAATGTATTATAAACACTAGTTCTATCGCTTATCTCCCTAGTTGAAAAATTCTTACTATAAATGAGCAGCAACCACCTGCTTCTAGGTAACTCCTAAAATACTCAGTAACTTCAAGACACATACAGCAAGTACTCATACATATACTTCATTATGTTTGTCTAGTCCCATCATCATTCTCTGGTTTGCCTCTGGGAACTTTTTACTAGAGTTATAACTAAAATTTGTTGAATTTTTTTTTTTAAAAGCATTTTAATTGAAAAATGGCTTTAAAAATTTTAAATTTCAATAAAAGGATGGCTTTTAAAATTAGAATTCTTAAAATTATCAGAAATGTTAGTGAAATAGTTTTCAAAATCTTGTGTTTATTGAAAATCAATTTCTTGGTAACCAAAAATTCTGACCATCAACTCAATAATATTTTGTTAAAAATAAAAAAGAGCAAATAAATTCATATTAAAAATTAGTGTTTGAATTTTGACATTTTACAGTAAACTCATTTTTCAATTTTGAAGCAGTCCTAGTCATAACCAAGGTTAGTAAAATTCAGCCTCTTTTCAAAGGTAATTCCTACATGTTAAAAAAGGTTTTATGTTTTACTGCATATAAAATTATCTATGATGAGGTAATATCCATCCATATTTGTATTATAAATACATGGAGGATAATATTTTCAATAATATTTTCATTTTATCTAAGGCCTGCATTATTTTGGTAGTTAATTTAAGCAGGTATTTGAGTAACTGCAGAATCAGGCTCTAGATGACTTAGTAGCTAATTCCATTTTCAAGCAAGACCTAGACATTTAAGGTTATGCCTTCAAAGATACTGAAAAAAATCGAGGTCCTTTGGGATTTTACACCATTAGGAATCTAAGATTCACTGAAAATAATTTGGAATTTAGACTCCTTAGCACACAAGTTATGCCTGAAAACAGGATTTAGGCTCCTAAGTCATTTAGACACCTTGGAAAATTTTACCCTTGCTCTCTCTTGTAAAGGATATATACCAGTCAGAAAGGCCTGTAAAGACAGGTATGGGGTAACACTCTGTATATGGAAATCCCATCAGATCTAGTGGGCATTTTTGTAAACCTGGAGCTAGGAGATGCCCATAATGATTATGAGGTTGATCCAAACTTTATCTTTTTTAAATAAACAGTTTAAAGTGAGGTGGTTTTGCTGCCTTGAAAAGTAATGAAACAAATATGGATTTCTACACCTTTTGTTGCTGGACTAGAAGAGAAAAAAATGTGTTAGTGGAAAAATCAGAAGCTCATATTATTTTCATTTCCAAAAATTAAGATCCCAGGTAATGAAAAGAAAGGAGAAAAATAGGAGTACCTTTATATACAACCAGAGGAATGTTTAGAAGCCTAGAGGAAGAACAGCTAACCTGCAATCTCACTTGTTGATGGTACTCTCAATATCGTAGACAATTTCCAGGAATGAAATCTTAGTGTAGTAGATCACCTGTGCGAATAGATACATGGGTAGGTTAAGAAATACCACAGAGTATCTGCAGGGAGTGTATATTTCACTCTTAACCACTTTCCCGATGAGGAATTTCTTTCTTTTTTCTTTCAAAATTGTGATATACTGAACTACAGAATTTCCATTAGAAAGAAGAAGAAGAAAAAAACTCCATAAGCACTTTATTTTATTATACAAGTTAATACCAATAATTACTTAAAATTTAATGAATTTCAGTTCTGACTTAATTGCTTTTGAGTAGTTCACTTAACTTATTAAAAAAAGCAAGGACATATTCATTTAAAGATCAGCAGAAGCCTTGGCCGAGCATCTGTCTACATTCTCTTTTCAATTAATCAATTATAGTCCAATGGTGTGTAATTACACATTAAGAAAGTTATTGGATAGCTCAGCATGCCTGTCCCTGGGGGCTCATGAATATACTAATATAACACACCTGTAATGACCTGTTCTCAGATCTGCAATTTGCTCCCATTTCTCTCTCTCTCACTCTGCTAAATGAAGATGAGAGCAATTACCATTAACTTTTTGAGTCACATCTAGTCAATGAGAGAAAAAAGGGCCCCTCCTAGCATTCATAATAAATCTGCTTTTTGGTATCCAGCCTTCTAACAGCACTGTGTCTCAAACTGCTATATTTATGATACTGAAAGGCAGTAAATATAGATCTGAATCACACAAAAGGCTGGAGGAATCAGGGCCAATCTAAATTGAGCACACACTCTGCTTTGCCTTTCTCTTCCCTCTTTTTCCAGATGAGAGAAACAGGCATGCAGGAAAACCTTGTCAAATCACATCCAGGCATAATTTGCTTGGCTTGGTTCTAATAAACCCAAACTCTGGAACTGATCCTTACGCAGTGGCTCTAAGTCTTTTCATAGCAATGAAGCAGTGTTGTTGGGAGTTTTTTAAATGCTAGAAAGAACAAAATTTACTATATGGTGGCATGATGGTTTTGATTGTACCAAGGATACATTCACTAATGCTGTCTTGTTAATGCAAAACAAGAGGAACCAAGAAGAGTCTCTTAAGCCACATAATGAGGTCTGACAGATTTTAAATTGGTGATTCAGCCAACTAAGATGTCAAAAAATGCTCTGTGAAAGTGGCTTTTGATGGCTACATAAGTCAAACACAGTAAGCTATCTGTCAACATTTTTATAAATGTTGTCTTACACTGTCTGACTTTGCTGTGACACAGTATCTCTATTAGGGAAAAATAATCCCTCTTTTCCCATATAAAGGTTTCTGTTTAAACATTAGTTGTACAACTGTCCTGAAAAGTAGTATAGGTAGATTGTCAATGGATGTACATTCACATTAACTTGGAACAGCAGCACACACAAGCATTCTTTCTTGGGAAGCAGAGTCTGTTTCATTCACAGTTCCTTGGACCACATAATGGTAACATTCCTATGGGACTCAAAGGGCCAAATTCTGCCCTCAGTTACACCCTCCCTCCAGGTGGACTTCAGCAAGGAGTCACATGAATGAATGAGAGCAGAATTTGGCCCAATTGGTTTAAAAATGGGAACAAATGCCTTCTTTACATTTTTCCATTCACACAGGCGTAATCATAATGGGAACAAGTGGTTACATCATATATACCTTGATGGTTCTGAATCACTTAAAGTTTTGTTGTTTAATGTTAAGATATAAATGAGCAAATGAATAAATAGATCCAACTATCTCTAGTACTAGTCTACCTCCCATTTACAAAACAGCCTGAAACCTTTGTATTCCGAAGACGTCCCACATTTATTAACTTGTTCCCACTGGCAACTCCTTTGACGTATTTTACGTGGTAAAGCTTTACAGAAGGGAACAATGCTGTCCAGGGGATAGGGAATGAAACTGGGAGTCAGGATCCTGGTCCCACTGAAGACAGTGGGAGTTTTGCTATTGACTTCAAGAGGACCAGATTTTACCCATGGTTTTTATTCCCAGTTCTGCCACTCATCACTGTAGGACCTCAAGCAAGTCACTTAAGTCCTGATGCTGTAACAGACTTCAGCATGGTCCTAACTTTAACAGTGCATGTAAACCCATAGAAGACAAGGAGACTATTCATATGCCTACAGTTATGCATATGCTTAAGCACCCTGCTGACTTGGGCTTCAGACCTCTGTTCTTCAATGCTCATGTCTTTAAAATAGGGATGATATCTAATCTCTTTTGTAAAGTACTTTGAGATCTTTGGAGAAAAATACTATATATCATAAGCACTAAGGATGACATTTAATTTTTTATTGTATTCTAAATTGTTTCTATGATGCTTTACTACAGCCTAAGTGTTTGGGGAAGGTGCATGTGTTATGAATGATTATGATATATTGCATTAGAAAACATGTTCCTGGTTCCACCTTCAAGAATTTAAAAATAATTTAACTCTCCAAGCAATGCCTAGTAACAAAAACAAGCAAAGCAGTTAGTGTAAATCCCACATATAGACCAAATTGCATGTGTGTGCTATGATCTCCAATCCTGTTAGTGCACACCTTTGTTTATGTTAGGATCTAAATTAAATTCTGTGCTTGTTTTTTTAAATCTGTGCCTGATTGATCAATTAAAGTGGAAAAACTGTTGTGTTCTGTACGGCAATATACAACTTGAAAGGCAAGTTAAATATGGGTCCTAAGCAATCTGTCAGTGGACTTTTATGTTGTATTGTTTTTGAGTCTATGATGGAGAGGGGAGTTGGGAGGCATTTGGTACTGCTGAAAATATTCATTTTTAACTGTACTCCCTGCACGATGTTCTAAGTCTTTAGCATGTCAGTTTTGTAATTGAGCAATAAGCACCTTATTGTACTAATATTATGAGGAATAAACATTCTTCAAGACAGGCAGAAAAACAGCTGTGCCAGTGCCCATCTAAGCTCACTGTGCATGTCACTGAAATTAACATGTCTTCAGTCAATGGGAAAAAATAATTCTCATTGTCTAAGAGATTTTTGTTTTACTGTGTGGTTAACACACCCGATTCATTTTCACTTTTCTAATGATCTGGTTCCATAACTGCTAAGTAAACAAGCATTTGGTGCTTGCTCAATTATTGACCCTTGCTTGATCTTTTGGTTTGAAATAGCAGGTTTTTAATTTGTTAAAGACATTAAACAAAGGGCCACGTTCTTATTTAAACTTTAGACTCCTTTACCCCCTTTTCCAGTGTAAAGAGCCCTTAATGCAACATACCAGAGTGGTATAAAGAGACCTTAATGTTAATGCGAATGTGCCCTTAATAATTTTCTACATATCGCAGGAAGATATAGTTAGGACATTGCACTAATGTGTCTGATTACAGTGGACCAGCATTAAGATATATGAAGTGAGAGATGCTACAAACTAAATTAATAAACTAACAAAGAGAATAGATACAGAGAAATCTTAATTTTTTCCTGTATTAGTTATATTTCATCATGTGCCTATAAATTTATGGAAGTATATTTTATACAAATCGTGTTATGCCAGATATTTTAGGGGCTATATTATTTTCTAACTTCAGTGCACCAAGTACATGTGAAAAAATCCATATTTTATTTGTAAATGGAATTGCTGAGAGTTGCATAGGCAGTTTTCTGATTTGTGTGATGGCCAGCATGAGGTCCTGTTTTTGTGACAGGTGCATGCACGTTTCTGCAAAAGCAGTTTGAAACTGTGCCCAGTTTGATAATGCACCTATCTATTTCTTCTTCCTTGAGACATTCCAGACCTTGTGTTGGGCAAATGTTTTCCTCCTCTACGGTTCTCTCACATCTGATGCTCTATGGTCATGTGCTGTCACCTCTCTTATTCATCATGCATGTGAGTCCATGAAGACAGTTAATGAGGGGACAGGCCTAACGTGTTTTGACAGTCCTGAAAGCCTATCTTTTATATTTTCATCTCTTCTTGCCCACAAGGTCGGGCCCAATTTCTCACCATAAGGCAGAGGGTATGGAAGAAAGCAAGCTTTACAAGATTCAGGTTGGATTAGACTGAAATGAGTGTGGTGGATTCAGAGAGGCAACTGGAGGATCTGGCAGATGATGAATTCTCATACTGTCTGAGGATGTTGAGCCATCATTTGTGACCAGAGTTCATATTACAGAGGGGGGTCTATTTTGATTCCCAACTGCTTTTAAGTGACCAAGTTGGTGTCTTTCTGTCTCCCTCTAACCAGGAGGTTGAGACCTTTCCTCTCAGATGAAAACCTTGACAGTGTGGTCCTGCCTTCGTCATATCTCACCCGAGCTAATGCAGTGCACTCCATCTTCAATCCATTTTGAGGCTAAAGCTAGTGCAGAATCCAGCAGCCTTCTTACTGTAAGCAGTGTCTCACTTTGAACACAGGAACACCAGGCTGTGTCTATGCTGCAGAAATTTACAAAATTATTCCCACAAAAAATATTCCCACTGGTGCTCTTCACCGGTTCTGCTGATTTACGGCTCTGGTGGGAGCTGAAGTGTAGACAAGGCCAGGCCCATTCCCACCCCATTTCCATTTTTAGTTAAATCTGTTGAAAGCAAATCGAATCAGCACAATGGAAAATGTGGGTCTGGCTGTGAAAGCTTTGTCTGTACTTGGGCTCCCAAGCTTCAGGCACAGTCCTTGTTCTCGTGGGAATGTTTTTATTAAGTTTCCCCAGTGTATCTTAGCAGGTTAAGTACTCTAGGATCTACATTGGCTGCTTAATGGCTTCTGGATCCAGTTAAGCCGATGATTGTAACCTACAAACCTCCTAATGGTTTTGGAATTTGCCTGACAGACTACTACTCAATCTGTAACACTGCCACAGTTGGAACCAGTGGATGCACTTGAGACGGAGCTCGCTTAGTTATATAGGGCCCCACCCCATGCATTGAGATCCATGTGGGGAAACTCCTGTGCTTGCCCAGAAGTGAGTGCAGTTCTATAAAGGCATGGGCATTTACTTGTGCAATTCTCAAGGTAGGATGGGATGTAAGAGGGCAGCTCCAAACAATCTGCACTTGTTGATGTTTCGGGAATGCTGTAAAGCTCATGCTTTTGAAAAGGCATTTGGGGAGAGCCTAGATTTGGGGTTTCTTTGCGGGGCAGAGGAGTGAGGAGTTTGGGACTGGCAATATGTGTTCCCTGACTGGCTGCTGTTTGCTGGGTGGGGATTTGCTGCTGTTGTGGTTAGACATAATTTTTCATGGTGGGTCACCTAGAGCTCGGGATAGACATGTTTTTTCTGAGAACAATCAAATCAGTGCATGGCTGTACTTCTATAGATAATAGAAAATGAGAAATGGAAAAGACCCATGAGCTCTCCCCACCTCCCTGCAAAAGCCTGAGTTCTAAAGCATGCCTGCAGTACATTGTGAAACATTGCTTCTTTTCTCCACATGAAAAGCAGCAGCAAGTTGTTTGACCTAGTCTGAGGGAAACCGCTACAGTCTTGCTCCAGCCTGCTATCTTGCAGTCCATTTCATTCTTTAATGAAAAATAGGGAAGCATTTTATAGCTGTGCCCCACTCCTTCTTGACTGTAATCACAAAGGAGAGACAGACCTGTGATAAAGACAGTGAAGTTCAGGCTTTTGTGTTATTGTATAAGCCTTCCGTGTTTAGCATCTTCCTGAATGTGATTTGCTGGGGGGAAGGAGGTGGAGGGAACTGTAATGGGTGTATAGAGGTAGGGGGAAAAAACTTCCTGCAGATGTGGAATCTGAAAGAATCCAGAGACAATGTGTCTATTTTTGGCAAGAGTAAAGTGCAAACAGTGAGAGATGCCATGGGTCTGCTGTCACTAACATTTGCTATAAGCAACATATTCATATTTAAACACATCAGCTTTGCAAATGGAAATGAACAAACTCTTTCTGTTTGGTTGGTTGGTTGGTTGGTTGGTTGCTGTGTGGAAGGTATCAGCTTCCATCCTCACCCCTTTAGATTGGTGGTGACCCTGAGGCCAGATTATAGGTAACTCTTCTATTTAGTTTACTTATATTGCCACAAAAGGTTTTCCTCTTATTCTGTGTGGTAGGCTGTTATTGCACAACAGGGGAAATAAGAGAGGTGTTCTGCCCAGGTAAAACTAACAACTAGTACACAACGTTACCTCTCCACAGGGGAACAACAGGCACAGCTAAGTGCAAACACACTGAAATATAACACTCAAAACCTCATAAATAAAAGTTACCAGTAAGTATATTAAATTGACAAAGTATCGAGCAAGCCAATGAATTTAGTGGAACCAGTAAATGAAAAAAGATGAAATTCCTGCAATTTGGGCTGCTGATTACAGTGGGTCAGAATAATCTCTGGTGTAACTCCATAGACTTCACTAGAGATACACCCAGGATGAATTTGGCCAATTATTATATATACGTGTCTCTCATAGGAAAAGGTCAGCAGCAGTGAACTGGCAAACAGAATTTTTTGATGCTCCAGACTGGAAGCTCTGCCTCTAGCATCATTAGAAAATAATTGCTTTTGAATGTCTATGGGGTTAAATCTGCATGCTAGGCTCTGAAATGGAGGGCAGGAAAGTTTTAGACATTGCTGAAATAGCTGCTATTAAAATTGTGCCTACCACAAGTGACGAATGGGTCTGAATGAAGATGGGAGACAACCTTGAGGAACACAATTGCTGGGTATCACTTGGATTTGGTTAATTTTCTCTCCTTTACCTGTCTATTTCGTTTTGTTCTCTTTTGCTTTCTTGGTTGAACATAAAAGAAACAGTCTCCAGAACCTAAAATTCACACACAAAGTGCAATTTATTTATCTGAAATACCAGCAATCCAAAGGGGAGGATGTTACCTCTCAATCAATCAGTGTTTTCCTATAGTTTTGTGAGTTTGATATTCCAATGTTCATTATTTTTGTTCTCTGTTATTTTGGGTTCTTTCCCTCATCTCTACTTTCTTCCTACATCTCTCCTCTGGTTTGGTATTTGTTTTTCTCCTCAGTTATCTCCCTTCCTTCCTCCCAATTTAACTCAGCCTCCACCTCTCTCCCATGTTCATCCATAAATGCCATTACATATGATTTGAGCCTTGCAAACCTTTCTCCCCCCCCTTTTTTTTTTTAGTTTCCTTGGGTATTTCTACACTGGCAATTTAGGTCGACTTAAGTAGCCTTAAGTCAACCTAAATTACTCCCCATCCACACTGGACTTTCATTAAGTCGATTTAAGAAATTCCTTAAGTCGACTTAATAAGAACCATCGGTTAGGTCGACCTAACCTAAGTCGACTCCTTAGATCAACTTAAGCACAGTGTGGACATGGATTATTAAGGGCAGTTAGGTCAACTTATGAAGTCCAGGTTCAGGGTAACCACTTTGTTAAGTCGACTTAAAGTCAACCTTATTAAGTTGACTTAACAAAGTTGACTTAACTTTTTCTTGTGTAGACATAGCCCTTGATTCTGCTGCTCTTTTACTTGTTAACTATTTATTATTATTATTATTATTATTATTATTATTATTGTTATTGTTATTATTATTATTGCTTTAGCTAGATGTTACAAAGATCTGGGTAAAATATATGATCCCTGCTGAATATGGTCTTTGTCAGGCATAAGACCTGTGTGCAGGTCAATCCACTCATATAGTCAAAATATTACGCCTTGTGTAGCCTGTGAACCTGTACCTATAACCTCATTTTCTAATGAAAAGAAGTATGGTTTTATGTTTAAGGCACTGGAGTGGATTTAATAAGTCTGAATTCAAGGCCAAATTCTACGGCAGACATCTTGTGTGACCCCTGGCAAGTCACTTAATCTCCTTGTACCTCAGTTCTCCATCTGTAAAGTGAAGATAACAGAACTTTCTCTACTTCAAATGGGTATTGGGATAATAAATTCATCATGCCTTGATTTTCTCTGGCCTCTTCCCTTTTGTACTGATTTACAGGATTGCAAGTAGGTAAATGACAACTACATCAGAAGGGCAGTCTTGTGGCCCAGGGCTTTTGCACCAACTGGCTGAGCCATAGTGCTAACTCTTCTTGACTCCATCTGTTGTATAACATTAAGATGGTTATACATGATTCAGGGCAGCAGAGAATCAGATTTAATAATGTCTATATTGTGTTCAGGCATGTTTACCGGTCTGCTCTACCTAAATAGTTATGAGATAAGTTGCCAGTAGATGGCACTCAAGAACATATAGCATAGTTCCTGCGTTTCGTAGGATCAAATTTTTGTACACTTGTGCACTGCATATGGTTTCTTCTAGCTGCTCTTTACATGCAGCTCTTAACAGACAATGGTGACGGGGCCTTGGAAGTACTTAGACAGACAGGTAATGAGGCAGTCCTATTACTGCAATTGCATAATTTTATATCTATTTTTCTCTCCTCTCCCGTTTTTGGAATGGTAACAAAGAAATAAAAGGAAAAATGAGAGGTAAAATTGACCTTTAAGGCTCTTACTGTTGCTAAGTAATGTTAATAGCACTTCACTATTCTAAGATACATACTTCAGAACGTTAATGCCATTTAATTATCCTAATGCTTCAAACAAAGGTGCTCACACACGAATTTAATTTAGATTTAATTATTATATTCTAAATGTCAGTTAAGCACAAAAACATATTTACTAAGTTTTGCCATCCTATTTACTGAGGTTTACCTGCTGTCTTTCAAATGGAGCATTCCCTGAGTCAAAAGTGCAGTTCGGCCCTTATAAACGCTTCAGAAATCTAGACCCTCACTAGCAGACAGCAATGGGCAAAAAACATTTATATTCAAAATGCATTTGGGGATTTGGGCTAGAAACGCATGTAAAATATCAGTCGTGGTCAGAAATCAAATAAACTACACAGTATTGCACATAACTATCCAGTTTTCGTTTTAAAACTGGTTTTCTAGTGCTTAAAGTAAGCATTCAACAGACGATCCTGTTCTAAACTTAATTGCCAATAAGCCTTTTTCTGCCCTACTTCTATTTTTGTGTACATTGTGTACTTCAGGGAGGTTAAGAGTACTGGCAAACTGAACTATGAAGGTTTGAATGTTTGGGTAACAGTAGTTAAAAGACACTTCTCTTCCTATCACAGAACTGTTGTTTGCTTCTGTTTTAAGAATCCTCTAGTATTTTTTTCCAAATTTTAATCAGTTCTGCCTTCATGTTTGAGAAATACAGTATCAGGGGAATATCCTCTCTGATCATGCAGCTGGAGAACATCTAGCATGTTCTTCTACTTTCCCAAAGTGTAAACAGTCCATCACAAAATACTGTACACTACTTTAGCACCATGTGATAAGCTGATTATCTCAATTTCTAGGACATTTGGTTAATTTGCATAAGCTATCCAGCACACAGAAAATGTCTCCACAATAAAGCAATATGCCAAAATCTGGATTTACGTGAAAACATGAATACTGAGGTGGGGGAGGCATACTTAGGAAGCTGTCAGTGGATGTAGCGTCCATATGAATACTCCTGATATAAAGTCACAGAATCCTATCTCTCACTGTACTGTGTACGTATCTTCCGTATAATTTTCCACTCTGAATCACAGAACTCTTTTTATTAAGTAAGATGGGCTTTGATCCTTAAAACAGGCTTGAAATGTGAATCCTTTGCACTGTTAGCTTTGTCTAAAAAGGAAACAAAATCCTAAAACTGAATCCGAGTAGAAGGCTGTACTTTTGACTGTCTGTCCAAGTAGCCTAACATATACACCATGCTGATTATTACCTTGACTCCAGTAACAGTAGGGACTACAATACTTGAAACAGCTGACATCTGAAGCATTGCTTCTTCCTGTGCTTTGAGTTAGTCAGTCCTTGATCTCCGTGCCTGGCACAGAATCCCATATTCCACTGAAATCTGACCTCCTGCTCTCTCCTTGTGCAGTGGTGTTTGCATTCTAGTGTTCCAAGCTGGTTAGTTTCTAGCCTCAGGATTCTGAATTAGAGCTGTACAGGTCAATGGAGCAAATGAGAAAGTTTTTGTTGTTAGATATGTGGTTCGTCCTTTGATCTCTGTGTTATTGCTTTTAGTAATAGCAGTAGGAAAATGGTCAGTTTTAAGTGTTGCTCTATCCTGAAATGTGACTCTAAAATGGAGATAATGTTTCCTTATTTACCATTTTTCAGTAGTTTCCAACCAAACTTACTTTCCCTACAGATCACAGATGTTTTTTCTCCCCTAACTGCAAAGTCAGCCTGTGATATGAAAGTCAAGCGACTTTTTTCCCCACCTCCATATGTCATCACCAATACTGAGGCTTCCAGAGGCCAAATTAAGCCCTTAGTTATATCTATGCAATCCCATTAGACTTCAGTATATCTGCATAAGTGTAACTGAGAGCTTGATTGGGAGACAATGGTGCTGTACTGGTGTAACTGGGGCTATAGTTTGGCCATCAGAATTTCTACATAGTGGTAATGCAATGCAAGAAGGAAATAACTCAGGTTGACTTTCATAGTGAATTTGCAGGATTGTCCCCTAGAAGAGTAAGACTGAGTGGCATGTATATCTTTTTATATGGTAAATAGATCTAATTTGAACTGGAGATCACATGTACAATAAATATGTAACCCCAATGACATTCCTCTAGAATCACTTTTCACACCTCAATAGCATTTCACAGGGACTATCTTAGCATTTTATTGTTTAAGAAGTTTCATGAATTAGAAATTGCAGCTGCATACTTTGCATTTAAACATGTGGAGAGCAACGGGAGTTCAGTTAGATGGAACTGAAAGTACTGGTAGGAAAATGATGTACCCATAGGAGGAGAACTATTCTAAATGGAAAGATTTCTGTGCCATTCAGACTGGATGGCTCACTGCCTTTCAAAATATAATGAAGTGATGTAGGAACAACAAGCTGAGTGAAAGTAGTAACTTTAGACTGAAAATAATGTGAAGAACAAGATCTGTCCCTGGGGCTTCTCATTTAGTCTAATTTTTATCGTTATCTGCTATTCTAAGATTTTAGAAGCACATTTTTTCTTCTGGGATTTACAGCTTATTTTATTGTTTGGATTAATGACTCTTAATTAATATGATAGAAAAGTACTTACACGGGTGTCAGTGATCTACCTCATTTAGTTGAACTGCAATTTGAATGACTCACTATAGTCAAGCTTCTGTTAGTGTATATGACAAAAAATTCTTACTGCCAACAGACAGGAAAACCTCCTTCTCTCAACTTGATTCAAGTTTGTAATGTGTGTAGCTCCATGAAGTTCAATAGATGTAAATATGGGTTAATTATTTAAAAAGTAATATGAAGAGATGAGCTTCCAAACATGTAGCGTTTAATTATTTAAAACCTGTAATGGAATTTCAACCCTAACTCATCCCTCAGATCTCTTGCTGTGCTTGGACAAATGCCTGAGGTTAACTAGCACACCCCCCACTTCCTAACCATCTCCCATCTAGATGTGAAGTACAGTCAGTGTCCTCAATCATGTGCCCCGGTAAACATGCTTTCCTTAAAGGATGTTTCATTTTCCCCATAAATTATTATATTGCATCTTCTAATTACTCATTTCATGTGTTATGTAACAAGGGGACTCGGTGTGGTGTGTGTGTCCACATGCATCGTGGGACAAATTCTGCAGTCTATAGTCAGGCAAAACTCCTGCTGACTGAGTCACGCAGGCAGAAGGAGGAGCAATAATAATATTTTGTACTCTTTGTATAGTGGCTAGACGCATCAACTGAACTTGAGGCCTCCCTGTGCTGGTCCTATACCTTCACACAGTAAAAACCAGTTCCTGCTTCAAAGAGTTTGCAATCTAAAGAGATGAGACCAACAGAAGAATTACTACCTACATTCTACAGATGGGAAACTGAGACATGAAGAGAGATTAAGTAACTGGCTCAAAGTCACACAAGACTTCTGTGGTAGAGTAGGGAGTGTAACCTAGATCTCCTAAATCCCATGTCTTTGCTTTAACTACAGAATCATCCTTCCTTTACTTTCCCTGAATTACTGAACGATGATCACGTGACCTTGATTTGACCTTTTCAGTCAGTAAAATAGTTTGTAGCTCTTTCGTTGCAAGGGACAAATATCTGATGAGAAATCTTTGTACATAATAATGATTTGCCCTTGACTCTCTGACAAGATCCTCAGCTAGTTCAAAGCAGCATAGCTCCACTGAAGTCCTACCCAGTGGAACACAGAGTAACAAAATAAGACATTGTTCCTGCAATCAGAACTTTGCAGATAGACCCTTGCATTGTTGTGAAGCCCCACCGACTTCAAGGGAACTCCACAAGGGTCTTCCTAAGGATCCAGTTGCAAAATTGGGGCTTAAATGTGTTATTTTCTTCCTTGCTGAAGTGAATCTTCCACAGTAACTACTCCAGTGCTTATATTGCATGAGGAAGTTATCAGCATGGGGCACATGACTTACGAGGAGAGACTGAAGGAACTAGGCTTATTTAGCCTACAGAAGAGAAGACTGAGGGGAGATTTGATAGCAACCTTCAACTAATTGAAGGGGTGCTCCAAAGAGGAGGGACCGAGGCTATTCTCAGTAGTAACAGAGGACAGAACAAGGAGCAATGGTTTGAAGTTGCAGCTGGGGAGGTCGAGGTTGGATATTAGGAAAAGCTTTCTCACTAGGAGGATGGTGAAGCATTGGAATGGGTTACCTAGGGAGATGGTGGAATCTCCATCTTTGGAAACATTTAAGGCCTGGTTAGACAAAATCCTGGCTGGGATGATTTAGTAAGAGTGGTCCTGCTTTTAGCAGGGGTTTGGACTAGATGACCTCATGAGATCCCTTCCAACCCTAAGATTCCATGATCTTCTAAGGACAACAGTGTTTTGCCATGGTGTATTAACATGGTAAAATCTATGGCATTACCATGCAGGTAATCCATACTGACAAGAAATATATGTAATGTACATTAACGTAATGCATCATCAAGGCTTTTTTTGTGGCTGCTATCTTTGCCAGACTGCACGTCTGATGCCTTTTAGTATAATATGCCCTAGTTGGTCAGAAATGGATAGTTTGAGCCATATTCTGCTCTCAGTTACATTGGTGTAAATCTGAAGGAACTCCATTGACCTCCGTAAAGTTATTCCAGATTTATTCTGGTATAAACCATAGTAGATCTTGGCCTTTCATATGATGGTATATAAACAGTAGCACGTCTAGTACCACCCAGTTTTCTAAATCAGTGGAATGAATAAATAAATAACAGTTTCTGAAAAAGAAATACTTGTCTGTATTTCAGTTTGAATAGAAGGCCTCGAGAGATTTTGAGTCATAGATTCCCTGATCATACCTACATGGAAAATGGGTGGCTAAATTGCCAAGGAAAAATACATATTTCTCCATGACCTGAATAAAGACAGCAAATGTTTTAGTTCAGAGGAAGTTTTGATATTGGCATGGGGTGGTGCAGGGCATTAATAGAGTAGTCTGTCCACTCTGTAGCCTAGAGGTCAAGTGCCAGCTATGTCACAAATAAAGCTAATGCCCTGTTGGCATTTGTCACCATGACACACAATACATTGCACAAATGGGCATTCTACTCAGACTAATAAGAGGGGTGTTTTACCATAGAGGTGCATTAGGAGAGGCTTGTAAGGAGGCATGCCCAATCATTTTCTTACAATATGCTTGGCTCTAGAATGTGCTCTTAGTCCTTCAACTTCACAATCATTCTTTTCATATGTTCAGTACATTCATTAAAATGAGGGAACCCCCCCCCCTTTTTTTTTTTCCAGCAGTCAGTTTAGGTAGGAACCATCACGGTCATGCTAGGGATGGTCTGAAATCCATCCTACCGCAGAGAATGTAAGGTTTGGGTTCTTTTTCTTTTTTCCTTGTTCTCTTCTACTTTCCTTTCTAATTGGAGAGAATGGAGGATGGACAGAGGAAGTGTGCCCTGCCATTTGCCTTCTTCCTGGCATCCCCCATCTGTTCTTTCCTCTGTTTCTCTTGTTTTATAATTAACTACTTTGTGCATTATGAATTGTTCATTTGGAAAAGAGTCTAAAATGTGAGGACAGTCCATTTATAGGCTAGGCCTATCTCAAATGCTGATTTTATGTTAACTGAGTGGGAAGGGGCTAGAGGACTCTATACATAGAGCTCTGTTTGTCATGGTAGTGACTCTGGATTGGTGCCTAGAGGCAAGAAGAACTGGAGAGATCCAGAATGCTTCCTCTGGGTTGGTCAAAGCCATTATTCTGCTTTACATCCTTTTATATGCATGTGCAGCCTCAAAAATACTGGACACAGGAGTAGAGCCATGGGTGGATACAAACATGTGGATCTGTATCCAATCTGCGGATATCCGTGTTGTATCCGCGGATGCAGATATAATGCAGATATCTGCGTATTTGCAGGGCTCTAGCCCTGTACAGATAAAAATATGTGGATCTGTATCCGATCTGCATCCGCAAGAAATGGTCTGCAGATATCCGCATTGTATCAGCGGATGCGGATATCCGCGGATATAATGCAGATATCCACGGATTTGCAGAGTTCTACACAGGAGTATTATTTCCCTGTTTCAAATATGTCATGAATGGCATGGAGCCAAAGCCCAATCCAACTAATGGAAGTTTTTCCATTGATTTAAATGGACTTTGGATCAGGCCCCTATTGCTCAAAATTAAAGAGGGCCTGGGAGCGCAGACTTTCTATTTATGCTAAGGCAACATGGAGATGGACACCATTGTAAAAACCTACAGGAGTAGTTCTCTGGATGGTCCAAATTTGGAAAGAACTGAATTACTCTATTAGCTGGTTGAAAAATATCAGAGCTTTGTCATGAAAAATGTCAACAACTTTCAACCAGCTTTACTAAAAATACATTAAATAACTTCTTAATATTAATTTCCACAAAATCAGCTGCTGTAGTTCCCCCCCTGAGTTATTTTATGCCTGGAATGAGAGCGGACATGGTCTCTGCTGGTGTGGAGGTGAGGTTGACTAAGAGATCTGTTAAACGGTGGTCCCTGTACCATGCCTAGCCCTGGCATGTTGGCACTACTGCAATACAAATATTTAGTAATAGTTAAATGGTTTGAAGATCCCAGACTTGGGTACATGGGAGGAACTACAATTAATACTCTACTGTCCCCAGTCCCCTCCCTTGGAATAAATCAGAAGTAACGACACTGAAGTCAATGAGAATTATACTAATATAACTTTGGTGCAAGTTAGAAGAGAATTAGGCCCGGAATTCATTACTAGTAAATCAGAAAGATTTATCAAGGTCTCAGCTTACATTTCCACGTATTATTCTATGGACTTACAATATTTCACATTTAGATTACAGTATTACTCACCACACTTGGTAAATAGTACATTTAAGTTTGACTGATTTAATGGGTGTTCATTGGTGATTTTGGCCCAGATGAAGTGGTATTAGCCTAAAGCAAAGCCTAAGGCTAAAAGCATCATGTGAGAGCAAAAAACATTAACCTGCCCCTCAAACCTCCTCATTATTATATTTATATTCCTGTCAGCCATCTCATGGGATATTGGAAACATACTGGAGAAGGGATTGTTATTTTTATATTAATTTGGAAATAAAAAAAGAAAGTATTAGAGAAAAAATACATAGAAGAAAAAGATATTACAAGGTATAAATTCTAGACAGATGAGACACATGGGGTTTTTTCCATCTCAGAATGTTATATTGCTGTAGAACCACAGTAAAGCTTTATACTGAAAGGAGAGAGAATATGTTTATTCAGGTGGTGGCTAAAGTAATTTAATTACAGAATAAAAATCTTTATCAGCATTCTAAAATTATCTAAAAATTTGACACTACAAAACAGTTAGGTTTGAACATTTTTCCTGTGATGAGATCTTAGCCATCCATTAAATAATTTGGAGTTAGTAAATTGGCTGCTTCCCCTTGTACCTTTCAAGTCCCCCATTTTTAGCAATGTTCCCAGTTTCAAAATGATCTAATGTATTTCCAGCACCGATTACTGCTAGGGTGCAATTCACTTCACTTTCTTGATTACTGGGGTTGGCTGCAGCAGGGAATTCTGCAAGGAATGGCAAATATAGAATCCACTCCCTCAACCCACTGGTCAGCTCTGGGCCTGCAATACAGACCTTCTGCAACTGACTTCTTCAATCCTAATATCTGGACTAGCAGTTCCATGCGCCTTCTGTAGTAGTGTGGGGAGCCATATAAGTGCAGATCAGTTGTCTCACCCATGGATGGTCCCAATAGCTGCTCCAAACCTGGGCTGATATGGAGTCCCACTTTTTCAGTGCCCAGGGGATGAAGAAATCCTATTGCACAGTCATCCCTCCGACCCCCCCATGCTGACTCCTATAAAAGAACAGTTGTAGACAGACATACTGTAGAAGGCTTTGCTTCGACAGCTCTGTGAACTTTATGCTGAATAAAGAAATGAGTTTCCACTACCTTTTGGGAATGTTTCTTTCTGTTCCTTTCCACTCCTGCACCAAAGCAATGGCAGGCATTGCAATGGAGTGGAGTAGTGCTTTATAGATGCCAGAAATGTTTTTCCAGCTGGTAGCTTTGTGACCTCTTTTATTTTATTTCCTGAGTATTTAAGGTCGACAATTTTTGTCATGTTCTCAAGGTGCTTAAAATGTTCCTCACTTTTGATTTTTTGAAAGGCTGCAGTAGCAGCAGTTTGAGGCACAAGTTCATGCTGTTTTTATGAGGAAACAATGGTTTCCTTGTGGTGTGAATGGCTTTCAGATCAGAAAGGAAAATCACCAGTTCTAGGAAGCCGTTTCTGTAATTCAGAAACACCAAGAGCTACACCTATGAAATTTAACTGTTGTTTTTAGTACCTTAGTATTTCTCCGCTAAATTACATGATGCTGAGTACGAATATTTTGATAAAGGAAACGTCAATAACATATAGAATGAAAGGTCTTGACCCTGGTTTTGTTGAACTTGGTGGCAAAAATGTAGTTGACCCATGTGAGGTAAGTGAAAGTCTATCGGGTAAAATTTCAAAAGTGCCTGATTGGCTGAGGAGCCCCAGTTTCAATTTTCAGTGGGATTTAGGGTCCTAAATCATATATGTGGTTCTGAAAAATTTACCCTTAATCTAGTTCCTTTTGAACTAGTGTCTGAATTACAAAACCTCCTACTCAATTAATTCCCCTTTTAGCAGCTCTAACTCTCCCTCCCTCCCTCTATTCTTTTTATGCCATATGTCTTTTTACCCTCCCATCCTTCAAACACAGCATATCCAACAGTGGGATGATCGGTTTTAAAGTGAGTGGCTGGATGGACAGGCTTGAAGTTCTGTTTCTCAAGGGGAAATTCTGCAAGGATGCCAGGAGCTTGTACAGGGGCGCTGAGCAAATCTGTGTTATAGAACTGTGCTCTGCATGATTTCCCTCCCACCTACCACTCAGGGGATAGTCTGGGGGATGGATTCACAAGTAAGAAGTCCCACAGCCGTAGGTGCTACTATAGCCCTGAGATTTAAGGAATGGCTCCTCTGCTCTCCCCCAACCTGGGGCAGGATTCCTTCCCCTCAAATCCTGGGGAATGGAGCAGCAAGCAGACTCAGGCTGAATCCTGTGATGTTCATTTTGGCCCATCGTGCAATTTCAAGGATCAGTGTCTGGGGGAAAAGAAGAGTGATGTAAATTACATGCACTCTGCCAAACTAGCCTGAATTGTACAACTATCTTAGACTCTTCCCATCCAGAAGAGAGACATTCAAAATCAGTCCAGCACTTGGTCTCCCTGCCTATCAAGTTGTCTTCTTGACAGTATTTCCCATTATCTCCAGCCCGTCTTTACTTCTTCAGCAAGTTATTATTGTATTCTTTTTTTGTTTGTTTGTTTTTTCACTACTAGAATTGTATCCTTAGCCAGTACTGATCCCCATGATAAACATCTATACAGAACAAGAGGAAAAGCCTCACATGAAAGAGTTTAAAGTTTAAATGCCTTTACTTTTGCATTCTAGAATGTTTGAGACAGGAAGATTTCTGGTGCTTTCTTCTTAGTAAACTACACTATGCACTGAAGTCTTGCCCACCAAACACTGTAGGCTTCACTGGAAGTTTCAGATCCAAAGTTCACACTGTGGCTTCAAAGCCTTAGTCTGGAGGTGAAAAAAGTGGAGCTCAGCTGTTTATATACCAAATCAAATATGCAGCTATTGTGATGAAATATGGCCCAATCTAGATTTCCACAGGGCATTATAGCTTACATTCATTGCTTTTGACTGGAAAGGTTAAAAAAAAAATGAGGAAACACAAGAGCTTTGAATAGAATATGTTTTAAATACCACAAATGACAAGTGCAATCGTTCAAAAATGAAATCAATTTATCATTAGCCCTTAGTTACCAAATAGCTCTATTGTCTCCTTATGCTTCATGTGGCTTAGACTTCTGCATAATTAGAATGAAAAATGGAGACAGAGTCGATCTCACATTTAAATGATCTGAAGCCAGTATTCTCCCCTCAGAAAAGTGTGGTAAAGATTTGAAGGCAAGAGAGTGAAGAGGTTCACATGAGGGAGCTGTATAAAAGGAGGAGAAAAAAATATTCTTCCCCTTTAGATTGCATGTCTGTGTCGTATATAGTGCAGTCCCTAGGCTTCAAAATTGTCACAAGACAGTTTTAAATTACAGGCCATTGCAATGGTCTATCTTGTAAACTGTTTACGCGCAAAGCTACGAATAATGTAATAACACATTTGAGTTCCCACCTGATATGATTACAAACTGTATTGTAACCACATTCCTCACGAGTGCTAGACTCTACCTTCAGATTCTTTTATGGCAGCATTTAGCTGAAATTGTTATTTAGAAAATATCCCTGACCTTACTGGACAGGAAAACTCTGCTACAATCTTTCTTGCAATAATCATGTTGGAAAAAAAGTGGTCAAGTATAGAGAGCTATGCTGAATGACTGCTTGAGAACATGTCTGTTGCCAGAATTGTTCAAGACTTTGACAAGACTTTAGGCTATATCTCACTTTAATTACAGCTGAGTCAGAGGGCTCTGTTATACCCATGTTGAAATCAGGTTCTGTGAATTGGTAGTAATTGTAAGGTATACACAGCCTTAGTTACACTATGGGAGTTCTTGGGTTACATACCCCCATAATTGCCACCCTTCTTTGTTAGCCTGAGAAGAAAGGACAAAAGCTGGCTTGGTACAGATCCGAACTACCCTCTCTTCTCTAGAGTTGCTCCTTTTAGCTGAGGTTAGAGACACATTGACAGAGTATGGAGAGAAAGCTTTGGAACTAGTAATGGCTAGGCTGTATCTGTCCTATCAATGATCAGGAGACCTGAGTTTCTAGGGTTGTCAGTTTAGCAGCTTCATTGTAACTAAATTCACTGGGAAAGAATAAAATGGCGTTAAAATAAATAGAAATCTGTGAGTTACTGGTCAGTTATGTGGACAAACTCTAATTTATTTTTTTTTACTGTTCCTTCAGTTTTATTGGCCATTGTTTCTGGGCTGAGTATGTTCACTCCTTCTTCCTCTCCTCTGCATCACTCTAACATAGCTCACCTGAGCAGAACTTCAAGCTCTCCTTTCTGACACCTTTACATACACTGGTCCCTAAGCAATAGGAGGGAAACTATACAAACAGCAACTGAAAAATATGTAATATTTAAATTACTTAGTGCTCATTTTTCATCAGAATCAGAAAGTGATAAAAAGAAAATTCTTTTTAGTGATCTGGAGTGATCTTTATGTCAAGCAATCTGCTGCATGTTTGTTTACTCACAGTTGAACTGCATCTGTCCAATTTGATTTGAGGCTTTCCTACCACAAATTCAGTCTTCAATTGGAATCCTCTAGTGTGGTGCCTAGGATTGTAGATCACATGCCAGTGGAAAATTCACAGTTATTATTATTGTTTGCATTTTGATCAGGGACTGGGGCTCCTTTTATGCTAGCTGCTATACACCCGCATAAAGAAGAGATGGCCCCTGCTGCAAAGAGTTTATAATCTAAGGGATGGGTCATGCCAGCGGATCTGTCTGAGTGTCGGTACGTGCAGCATCCAATACCAAGTGTCTTGTCTGTGGTAACATAAGCAACACCCCTTTTAGACTTTCAACTGCAGCAGTCAGGCTCCTGGGAGTAACTTTGATGAATGTCTCCCTGGTACGGGCCTGATACAGGTCAGTTAGCTGGGGAAGCGTGACCAACTGATATTGTCTTGACTGGCAGCACCATATCAGAACTCAGCAAGGGAGGAAATAAAAAATCCGTTAAGGCAAAGGCTTTAGCCATTCCACTTCTCCAAAATCCAGTGATGATGGGGAGTCGGAGAGTGCTCACATTGATCAATGACGACCTCTACAACAGCAATGGGATCTCACAGAGTCATAGACTCTAAGGTCAGAAGGGACCAGTACGATCATCTAGTCTGACCTCCTGCCCAATGCAGGCCACAGAACCTCACCCACCCACTCCTGCAATAAGCCTCTAACCATGAGTTATTAAAGTTGAAGTTGAATGAGTTATTAAAGTTCTCAAATCATGATTTAAAGACTTTAAGATACAGAGAATCCACCAGCAAGTGAGCCATTCCCATTGCTACAGAGAAAGGTGAAAAACCCCCACAGCCTCAGCTAATCTGGCCCAGGGGAAAATTCCTTCCCAATCCCAAATATGGTGATCAGTTAAACCCTGAGCACGTGGGCGAGTCTCACCAGCCAGTCACTCAAGAAAGAATTCTCTGTAATAACTCAGAACCCACTCCATCTACCCTCCCTTCTTAGGCCACTGGCATATCCACCACCAGGAGCCAAAGATCAGCCAATTACCAGACTAGGCCATCCCATCATACCATACCCTCAATAAATTTATCAAGCTCCGTTTTGAAGGCAGTTATGTATTTTTGCCCCCACAGCTCCCCTTGGAGCTAACACTCTTGTCTGGTTGGGAGTTGGAGCTTTTTCATTGCTGCTTATGGTGAGCAGCTGAGGCAGACACCCTTCAGAATAGGCCTATGCAAAATAGGCTTTCCCTCACAGATACTACTTAGGCTCACCCACATACTTCTCCTTTTGAGCTGCACATGGCGCTTTCTCTGTAATTGCTCCATCACTGACCTGAGTGACCAGGGCTGCTTTTTGTATATCTGAGGGGGCCAATTTGTTGCCTCAACAGTCTAGAGTTCCGCTGGTTGGAGCCTTCTCTACACTCTGGCATGCTGTACCTAAATTCTGTGGCAAGATTCCCCAGTCTCTGCAGCACAGTCACAATTAGTTCTGCAGTATACACACTATTCTGTGCATAGAAGAATATTTGAAAAACAGTGAAGTGTATTGAATTATATGTAACGGTACTGATTGTGAGTCATATGAATATTTACTTGAAACTTCTGTATGTAAATAATTCTTTGTGCATTTTAAGCTGCCTCCTACCTTTCAGTTTGCTGTAGGATCCCAGTGTTGGCAGAATGCAAATGGAGAGGCTTTGTTGGAGCACATCTGACCAGACTGCCCTTTGGTTGCTAGGAAAGTGTGAGTGAGAGGGTGGTGACCCTTCTGCTTACTGCCAAAGGGTGAGGGAGGCTTCTACATCCTCTCCTTGCACCTTCTGAGAGACTGCTGAGCTTAGCGTTGTAGGGGAAGCTAGAGGGAAAGTGTTGTGGCCCTGATTTGGGTTAAAGGAAAGGCAACCATAGGTTGGAATGGGAAGGAAAGGGATTGGGCCAGGTGAAGTTTAGAAAGTCTGTAGGATTCATATAACTGCTTCCTATAAACTGTTCAGTCTCCAGGATGATTATTTAGTAACTAAATAATAACTAGTAAGTGGGGGGGGGGGATTGGACTGTAGAATTCAGAGCTCAATATTCTTGTCAGAAGCCCAGCTGCCTAGGAAGCCACTTCTCATAGCTAAGGCAAAATTACGACCTTGGGACGTATTCAAAGGAAACAGCTAGAACCTTCCTGCATGTGGGAAGAGAAGGCAGACAGGGTTCACAACATGGTGCCAGACAGGAATGAAATTAGAAGACAGAACACAGGATTTCTGTGGCTGGATAGAGAGCTTGAGGCACCTCACCCAACTGGTCTATTCTGTAGCCAATTCTGTGATTTCAGAATCATAGAGGTCAACAGTACCTACTGAAGTTGGCTCTAAATGTTATTGTTATTTATTATTAGTATTGCAATAGACCTCTAGAGAAGGCTTGGTTGTGGACAGAGGCCCCAATGTGCTAGGGACCGTATACATATCACAGAAATACAGTGACCCAAAGAGTTTATAATCTGAGTAAAATCCTGCTCCACTGAAATCAATGGGAGTTTTGCTTGACATCAGTGGAGCCAGGATTTCATCCGACACCTATGATGAGAGACAGTAGCTGCATACAACAGAGATACAGGGGGAGCAAGACGTAACTTTTAAATGTATTTAAATATGTCATTTTTTTCCAAAATATCCTACTTGGTCAGGCTGCAGCCTTTTGCTAGTGACGTGTTTGGTAAGGACCCAGTCCTGAGGGCCTTCCTTAGACAAACTCCCAGTGAAGCCAGTATGTGGTTTCCCTAACTAAAGAAAGGCATTTTATTACTCATCATCTGGTTTTAGGGAAGCAGAAAAGCAGATAATCTTTGCCCCCTGTCTCTTTAAGTTCCACAAAAGCGCTTCCAAAATACCATGTATGGAAGTAAGGCCTGTATACTCTCTTCAATTGTGGCTGTGTTGTGAGTATTACTGTGTGATTTCTCTTAGGTTGGTGCAAATATCTCCAAGGACAGAGGTTTTAGCAAATGTGTTTCTTAATATAATAGCATCTGATACCAGCGTATTGCCCAGAGGTTAGTGGTGGGCTACCCTAATGGATGAACTTCACTCCTGCATTTGACAGATGATTAAACTATTAATTATTCTGTTTAAGTACAGCAGAATGTGTACATTGTGCCTATATGGGTAACCTCATGGCAAATTTTGGATACCACTGTGGATGTTTCTATCAAAATCAAGATTTGACTGCCAACATGAATAGGTTTTTTTTTCTGTCCTGGAGAAATACAAGATGGAAAGAGTTACAGGATTCCAGAACCCTTGTTTTTTTGGTGTTCCCATACTAAGAGAGAGTAGTATTTCTGCTGATGCAGTGTCTTCCGAATGGTCCAGTGGTGTAGAATGCTACGCATTTCAAAGGAAAAGGGTGAATGATATCAAGCCATTGAGCTGATAAGTAACACATTGGCACCCAGCCACTAAAATATAAATACATTAGATGTACTAAAGGAAATGTTCATTCTGTTGTTTAGAATTGGACATGCCCCAGTAAGGTAAATTTAATCTTCTTGCGGGTTGCTGTGTTACAGTTGAATGGGATACACATTTATCTCATTTCTGATCTTTTGTCATTCAAGTTTTATATTATGTCATTTGAGATATGAAATATTTTAGCTGGGTCTAGGGATTGATGCTGAAAGGATATTCAAAGGGAGATGAAGGTGCCTAAGAGGCATTCAGTGTCTTGCAAGATCAGGACATAATTTTCATTATCAGAAATTATTCACTAAGCAATAATTCGATGGGCCTTTTTATTAGAAATTTGCAAACAAAATGCACCTGGAAATAGTAATTTGTTGAAGTTTGTTGGGAAATGTTACACATCTAAGCATTTTAGCATTTTGCTTTGTATTCTCTGATATTAGCATGAGGAACTGAACTTTTTTATGTAAAAAACTGTGTAGCTACTTAGAAAACATTCTGGCCCTGCTTTTCCCCCTACTGAAGTCAATGGCAAAATGCCCACTGACTTCATCGCAAATAGAGGCTGGCACGTAGGCCCTGATCTGAAACCCACTGAAGTAAATGGGAGTCTTTACATTGTCTTTCATGAGCATTGAATTAGGCCGTAAGTACTTGATCCTGCAGCATTAAATCATGTGAGCAGTCCCGCTGAGGGCTGTGGGACTACTCACCTGTGTAAGGGTTACAGAATGTTACACACAGCTGTTAAAAAACATTCTGCAGCAGTTTGACTCCTCACTTGACAGTATAATAAAGGAAAAGATAAGGCAATAGGAAAAAGAAAATGAAAACAGGACTCAAGAATTTCAAGCAGCTTGTAAAAATTAACATGAGAATCTATCTGTAATGCAAGGTCCTTTTTTTAAAGAAATTATACTTGTTTATATATAACAGGTAGGAAAATGTTATTTTATTGAACTGAAAGATATATATGTTTCACTTATCATATCTTAAGTAATCAGCACTGGCTCTTAGAAGAAATCTGTAATTACTTTGAGCATGTCATTAGTTAGATGTAAAATGAATGATATTGCTCTGTTTTATTACCCTGAGGGATGTGGCCACTGGTATCATAAATTCATTGACCTCATCTTAAATGATCAGTCTCATAAGACAGTCTTGATACATTAATTCTTAAGTGGCATTTTTTCTCCTCCAGTAATTTTTTCCCTCTTTGAAGGATTGTTTTTCTGCATTTTTAGCATGATATTTTAGAATGTAATTTTACCAGGATTCACACATACCCTCGCCTCCCCACAATATTTCAAACAGGCAGGTATCAGTTATCTTAATCTAAACACTTGCATTAAATCAACTAGATAATTATTAAGACATTCGGTCCATCCAGGACATTCATAGGAACAGAACTATTACATTTAACTTTTGTATCTTTAGTTTATCTGGGTGATAAAATTTACTGAATGAGCTGTTATCAATATGTGACTGAGGCAGACTAACTTGAGCATTTCTTGTACATCAGTGAATGACTGGAAACAGAATAAATCAGTGAAGAATTTTTAAGCAAGATTTCTAAATATTTTAGCAGGGAAGAGAAAATATTTGTTTATCTGCAGGTGGCATAGGAACCAATTACAGACAAACAAATCAATACAGCAGTGAAACACTGAAGTATTTCAGCGAACTCTTCAAATGATAAGCAGTGAAATTAAATGATTAGAAGGGTTCCAGGAGTTTTCTGCTGTATTTTTTCCTTTTGATCTGTTTAACTAAAGCCATTTAGAGGGCTCTTTAGTAGAAAGCTGAAGAAGTTTTGTTTTGTTTTTTACCCCTTCCTATTTCTCTTGATTATTTCTTTGCTTATAGTCTTGAAGGCTTTAAGAATAGTTGGTCACTTCACAGTCTGCCCTAAATGAGGAGAGCACGTAGCTGCACTGTCCCAGGAACAGATCTGAGAGGGAGTTGTGACTTGAGGTGCTGTTTTCTCCATTGGGTAGAGGGGGAAGTATTCTGCTGCTGGTCTAGATCAGTAGCAAATTACAGCTTCTCTGCACCAGCATAGCTTTGCTGAGAAGTGTGTTGAGGGCGGAAGCAGAATTCTTCATTCCCTGATCCAGCCTGCCTATTTCCCACCTATCTGTGCAGGAGAGGGAGTAGCACCCTCCTGTGCGGTGACCCATGGGAATTGTAGCTGATCTAGGAGAATAAGGAGGCACCTTGCTCCTTTACACCTAATTCCATGATTGGAATGTGAATACCATTTGGCTAACTCTACAGCAAAAATTGCCTTGGGCCAAATCCTGCAGGCATTACTGAGGGAAAGCTCCTATTAATCAAATCCTCTCTCCTCCCTGAAAAATTGGGAAAGGGCCAGAGAACTTCTGGTTCAGCTTATAGAGCTTTGACCCTATCATCGGTGGGGACATGGTTTGTCCCCATGGAGGTGGTGGGGGATTGCCTTATAAACCTTTAGATGTTCCAAGAGTCCCAAAGGCCTTGGGCACTAGAGCACATTCCCAATACTTAACACTCCTTTCCAGTCTCCTTCTACCCATTTGGCACAATGGTTCCCTTAGCTCTTATATGCTTTTTGGTGGCAACTACTCCCACTGGAGGTAGGGAACTCACATTCCAGTGAGGGAATCAGTACTCTAGGAATCCCAGCAAGTCTGAGGAAGTGGGGATAATGACCTATAAAGAGTCCATCCCTCAGCTCTCTCTTTGCGCCATCTACCCTCTTCCCAGTAACCATGGCTCTCCATTCAGTATGGGGGATTTCTGGAGCTAGGAGAAAATTTTGCTTGAACCCAACTTTCCTTCTGTTTCAAAAAATTGCCCCATTTTGCAGGTATTCTCTGTGGGAATGTGAAGAAGATGAAATCTGACCCAGAGATGGGCAGAATTTCACTGCTTCTTACTACAATTAATACAACCAACAGTGCTTAATTCAGTTCTTCCCCCTTTATGCTTCCTATACAATAGGAAGGAGCTCTCTCTATTCACTGTGAGTTCACATCATTTTGAAAACTTTTGGAAGTCTGGGTGCATCTCAGCAGTTAAGGCTTTTATGTTGGTGCTTTTGTTCTGGGTTTACCAGTTTGTTGTGCAATTGTAGAACATTACATTTTTGTTTTTCATCTCTGAAGGAATTTCCGCTTTTGTAATGTTTTATGACACCGAGTGAAATTTTCTTTCTTGTCTGGGCCAATGCAGGGGAATTGAAAATGCTGAATGCATTGAGCATGATAAAGTACATATTCCCAGATTCTCAGTTGGTATAAATCAGTGTAGCAGCTTTGACTTCTGTAGATCTACATTGGTTTACATCTGCTGATAATCTGGTCCGCTGATTTTCAGACTTCAGAGGTGACTTAGTAGTCAAAGGATCATTTCGTCTGGTACTTTTAAAATCTTCGAGTCAGGACAAAAATTTAATGAATGACTAAAATGGTGAACAAAAAAGTAAGAACCAAATAGTGGCATAGTTAAAAAGAAATTATATATATCTATATATCTATATCTATATATATACACACACACACACTTTAAAATGTCACCACTGTTTATATTGAAAGAAAGCTGAGAGTTAAATGAGATGAGTAGTCAAATGCCCGACATATGTTGTTTTGAATTGTTTATATGGCCAATAGATATTAAAATTAATTATCCTTTTAAAGCTGCCATTTCACAATCATATTCTTTTCTTTTAAACATATAAAGACAATCATCTTAAAAAAATGTAGCACGGGACTGTTTGGAAAAGTAAGAATACACCCAATATAGTGCTGTTTCTGACATGGTCAGAGGCTCAAAATACCAATTATAGAGAGCTCTAAAATCTCTGTCTATGGAATATTTTGAGGACTCAAGTAAATGACAAAAAATGGGGGGTGGGGTTGTGTATGTAAAATTCTGTCAAAAAGTAAGGCACTGAAAAATCTGACATCTGTTTATCTGTTTATAGCTATGGCAAGATTACTCATATTAATTCTTGTTTAAAATGCCATATGAAGGAAAGGCATTTGTGCAAACAAGAGTCATATTTGAATTGTAGATCATGTCTTCACCATCTGTGAGAGCTGTTGGTGTTGCAAAATTAATGTGTTAATGAAATCACAATAATTTCTCTGAAGTAATGGATTCTGAAGCCTAGAATGACTATTTTTTGAACTTTGGTGTCTAGTGGTTTACAACTGGGAAAGCCTTTCACAGCTTAATTAGTTCTGCAGCCTTACTTAGAAAAAAAAATTGGCTATGCCTTCACCATACCAATCATAGCACAGAAAAGAATAAAATGGGGGGGGGGGGGGAAAGCACCTGTGATGCTAACTTTTTTGCTATAGTATTTGAAAAGTTGTTAAATAAGACTTCAGCTGCCAAGAAGTTTTACACAAAGTGACTAGTGAACAAGAGTGGGCAAACAGCTCAGAAAATAACTCCAGCTTGTCGAAACATCACAAGTTGGGAATATCTGCACTTTATACAGATTTCATGACTAATTTCAAGTTTTTCTTCTTGGAATGCACAGCAAATGATGTATGGTGCTCTTGCTTTTTGATACCATTTAAAATACTTCACTCTTTCCAACTTATTATCTAACAAAATTAATAATGTCAAATGTTAAAATGTGCTGTAGCTTAGCAGATATTGTTTGCAATCATTTTTCTGGAACTTTCTGGGATCCTTTTCAAATTGTTTCTTGATCGTATTTACTGTGTAGCAATTTAGCCTGTTAAAGAACGCATAGGTTATGTACCGTATAGGTATGCAGCCTCATAAGCATGTGTGTGCATGTGCATGCACACACACCAACAGATCTTCAGCTGGTTTAAGTTGTCATAAGAGCTATGTCTAAGAAGTCAATAAACTATGCCAGTTTACAGCAGCTGAGAATCTCTTCCACAGAGTGTGTGTGTGTGTGTGTGTGTGTGTGTGTGTGTGTGTGTGTGTGTGTG
>ML685895.1:3091738-3124595 GCA_007922175.1 Pelusios castaneus
GTGTGTGTGTGTGTGTGTGTGTGTGTGTGTGTGTGTGTGTGTGTGTGCGCGCGCGCACGTGTGTGTAATGTACTGTATAAAACAGATTTAAGATTAGGATGGCCATAAAAGTTTGAGACATTTGCTTCAGTTATATTCAGATGTCAAAAAACGTAATTTTCTAATTTGTCCTGGTTAGAGAAATAAATCAGATATTTAGAAAGCACTGAAAAATGACTTTTAAAATAACATAAAAAAGAGAAGATCCCTTTTCTTACCTGTTTTGATTTTGTTACTGTGTTGTAGGTATGTGACTGGTGTAAGCACATAAGACACACAAAAGAGTATCTGGATTTTGGGGACGGGGAACGAAGGCTTCAGTTCTGCAGTGCAAAATGTCTCAATCAGTACAAAATGGACATTTTCTACAAAGAGACACAGGCCAATCTTCCAGCTGGACTGTGCAGCACATTACACCCTCCAGTCGAAAATAAAGCAGAAGGCACTGGGGTGCAGCTGCTGACTCCAGATTCTTGGAATATACCGCTAGCAGATGCTCGGAGAAAGGCCCCATCCCCAGTGTCTGCAGCTGGCCAAATTCAAGGTCCTGGACCATCAGCGTCTACCACTGCCTCTCCGTCTGACACTGCCAACTGCTCTGTCACTAAAATCCCCACGCCAGTTCCCAAACCTATTCCCATCAACGAGAATCCAAATATTCCACCAGTTTCTGTTCAGCCACCTGCTAGCATTGTGCCTCCAATTGGTGTTCCACCTCGAAGTCCTCCCATGGTGATGACAAACCGGGGGCCAGTTCCTCTGCCCATATTCATGGAACAGCAAATCATGCAGCAAATCCGTCCACCATTTATTCGAGGGCCGCCTCACCATGCCTCAAATCCTAACAGCCCTTTGTCCAATCCAATGATTCCTGGAATTGGTCCACCACCAGGTGGACCCAGAAATATGGGCCCCACCTCCAGTCCCATGCACAGGCCAATGCTATCTCCTCATATTCATCCCCCAACAACACCTACCATGCCTGGCAATCCCCCAGGATTACTACCGCCTCCCCCTCCAGGAGCTCCTTTATCTAGCCTTCCATTTCCCCCCGTCAGCATGATGCCAAATGGTCCTATGCCTATGCCACAGATGATGAACTTTGGGTTGCCATCCCTTGCCCCACTTGTGCCACCCCCAACCCTTTTAGTGCCATATCCCGTCATTGTCCCTTTGCCTGTACCGATCCCTATTCCCATTCCCATCCCTCACATCAATGATTCCAAGCCCCCCAATGGCTTCTCCAGCAATGGTGAAAACTTCATTCCAAGTACCTCCAGCGATGCAACTGGGGCAAAGCCAGCAAACAATTCTGCGTCCCCCAGAGATTCAAAGCAAGGGCCTTCTAAACCCTCCGATTCGTCACCTAGCTGTTCGGGCCAGTCCTTAAATCAAGCTCAAGTGGTTCAGGAGCATAGCAGAAATGAAGTTGTTGATTTGACGGTCAGACCTAGTAGTCCAATGAACAGTAAAATTAGTTTTTCCAGGGTACTGCAGGGTCCACAGGATGGTGTGATAGACCTAACTGTAGGGCACAGGTCTAGGCTACACAATGTTATCCACAGGGCTTTACATGCTCAAGTCAAAGTTGAACGGGAACCTAACAGTATTGTAAATTTGGCTTTTAGTAGCTCGGATAAAAGGAACTGCAGCAATTGCAGGGACAGTTGCAGCCCAGTTGAAACAAAAATGTTATCTTGCAGCGACCCAGATCACTGTGGTCCTGTCTCACTGGCCTCTGGCACGTCAGGACTAGAAACTGGTGCAGCAGTTTGCAATGTCATTGTGAATGGCACAAAAAGCACAGAGGGTTCTAAGAACTCAGAACAGTCCCAAGAGCAGAAAAAGCCTCAACTGCAAGAAGAGCCAGCAGTGAGCGAGTTGGAATCTGTTAAGGAGAACAACTGTGCATCAAACTGCCACCTAGAGGGAGAGGCTGGCAAGAAGATTGGGGAAGAGCCCCTCACTGGGGGAGACAAGCAAGACCCCAACCTTAACAACCCTGCAGATGAGGACCATGCATATGCTTTGCGGATGCTGCCCAAGACAGGTTGTGTGATCCAGCCTGTGCCAAAACCAGCAGAAAAGACTGCTTTAGCGCCGTGTATAATCTCCTCGCCAATACTGAGCACAGGGCCAGAGGATCTGGAGCCACCATTGAAAAGGAGGTGTCTCCGAATTCGAAATCAGAATAAGTAAAGGTTTGTGTAACCACTACTGCCTTCTGTGTGAATAGAATGAATATCAGTATTTTCAGGTATGAGTCAAACTCATATGGATATGGCCTTTGTAAAACAAAGATAGAGATTCCAAGTATTAACGCAAAAGGAGAAAATATTATTTATGTTTTTAATATTGTCCTTGTCTTGTATCATCTTTGTATCTGTCAATTCTCCACCCATTGACAGTGTCTTCAGCTTTGTGTTCACAGAACGTTCTGTTATGGTGCTGGCTGTGAAGTTATTGTTATTATGTTGTGTCTGTTCGAACTCGTCTGTCCGATCTAGTGGATTTCTGCCTACCTCTCATGAGTTCTAGGTCCAGCCAGTTGACCTGGTTGTAAATAATTAACCCACCTTCATACCAGTAACTCATGTCCTGAGAACTACAATGTTTAATTAGTGTAATCCCCTTTCAGCACAGCAGGACAACTCTTTGCGGCTACTTTAGTGCATGTTTACTCATTGGCTTGTTCAACCACAGTCCTATTACTCCAGCCTGCGTTCAGAGTAGCGCACTGCCTTCAAGCTGGCACTACTGGATTTTAAAGCAGTTTGAGACTTCTTTCCTCAGCTTTGCTCCAGTGGGTGCCTGTGCTTAAGCACCATCTCCCAGTAGGGATCTTCCCATCTTTTCTCAGCTTAATAGGCAGTGATGATTTTGTTCTGGCGGGTTCTTGGACATGGAACCCTGCTCCCTTACACCCCAGACACCTGTCTCAGTCCATCTCTCTCACTTCTAAAAAACATTTGAGAACTTTTTTTTTTAATTTGTATTTTTATTGTGATATCTGACTGAGGCAGAGGGCACTACTGCAATACAAATAATGAATAATAGTACCATGCCCCTGGGGTGGAACAGTAATCCAGAGGCAAAAAACCTCTGTAACCCTTTCTCTACAGCCCCCAACTCACTTGAGTCCTGGGGACAAAATAGTACCTTTATAAAACTATTGTTTTAATATATGTTTATTCTTGCTTCAACCAGGTGGGCAAGCACAAAGGCAGTTGTGTTTCCCGTAGATTCATGAGAATGGAGAGGCTCTTTAAGGAAAAAGGAGCATGGTGGGTGTTACAAGAACCCATTCAGAAATCCAGTACCAATGATTTGCCGGATGTGCTTGGTGACATGCCAAATTTTATTACAATCTGTAGAGTATTCCATAACCTCCAGTAAATCATATTTTGTGCTGTCCAATGAAGTGCAGAAGTGACTCTCAGAAGTTACCATTAACAGCGCAGTATCCATTAACCGCTAATATATTGTAATACCTGGGATACTGCATTATGCTCATAATAGAGAATAAGTTCAATAGTCACAGATACTGTGATGTGATAAATGCTGACTTTTTATATGGTGACCATTTACTGTATTCACTGCTCTTGCTCTTACACCCTTGAATATAGAGTGAGCTTTCTCTTTGCTCACACGGAGTATTTATTTACTTATTTTAATGTCCACACTCATTCAGTGAAATTGGCCTCTTGATCCTATGCTCCAGGCATCCAATAACATTTAAAAATACACTTATTAAATAGACTACACCTGTAAGTTTCTTGGACCAGTAATTAACATATAAAATAAACCAGATGCCGAAAACATGTTTCAGATCGTCCAGTCCCTCACAGCTAGGGAAAACAAAGGGGCTTGCAGTAGGCATATTACATTACCTTGCTATTAAATCATCAAGATCTTTGGTGCAAACATGGCTGTGCTGTGCTCAGAGCTCATGTCATAGTAAAAGACTCTTTAAGCCAAACTGTGTCATCCTACAGACAATGATGCCTTAAATCAGAATATCACTTTGATCTCTAGGGCACACTGCTGTTTGACTATCTCTCAATATAGGAATAACGCATGCCCATTGCATTACTCCCATTGACTTCTTCCCACTTTCCTCAATTCAGTGTCTTCACCACGTTTGTAACTGATCCCAGTTCACGTTAATTTAACATCAGTAAGACTATCAACTAACATCTCATTCAACGGTGATCTTTATCTTACTGTGCATTTATTTTTTAGTGCTGTGGGATTGTCAGGAGTGCTCCACCTATCTGAGGCCCTGATCCCACTAGGAGTTCAGGCACCTTCCAGAATTAGGCATTCTAAGTTCAGAAAATCCTGGCTTCATTCAGATGTTTATCTGTTTGTGATGCTATTCTGTGTGACATAACTTTGCAAATAATATTCCATACAAGAGCTGGACAACCTGAGCTCAGACAGCCAGCACCCCAAAAGATAAAAAAAGTGAGTCAGCTGTTTCTCCCACTTCTGAAATTTACTCGACACTAGCATGTCTAGTGTTGAAAACTGTCAATTCAGTTCTTAAAATGAGTAATCGTTTTCCTGTGCACAAAGATGTATCAATACAGTTTGGTGTTTCATAGACTCTAAGGTGAGATGTGGCCAATATGATCATCTAGTTTGCCCTCCTGCCCAATGCAGGCCATAGAACTTTACCCACGCACTCCTGCAATAAACCTCTAACCTGTGACTGAGTTATTAAAGTCCTCAGATCGTGTTTTAAAGACTTTAAGATACAAAAAATCAACCAGCAATTGAGTCATGCACCATGCTACAGAGGAAGGTGAAAAAACCCCAGAACCTTTGCCAATCTGTTCTGGGGGAAAATTCCTTCCCAACCCCCAAAATGGCAATCATTTAAACCCTGAACATGTGGGCAAGGCTCACCAGCCAGACACCCAAGAAAGAATTCTTTGTAATAACTCGGAACCCACCCTATCAATTATCCCATCAGCAGCTAGGTTTTTTGCCCCCACTGCTCCCTTTGGAAGGCTATTCCAGAACTTCACTCCTCTGATGGATAGAAACCTGTGTCTAATTTCAAGTTTAAACATCCTGAGGGCCAATTTATATCAATTTGTTCTTTTATCCACATTGATACTGAACTTAAATAATTCCTCTCCCTCCCTGGTATTCATTCCTATTTAAACAGAGCAATCGTATCTCCCCTCAACCTTCTTTTGGTTAGGCTAAACAAGCCAAACTCATTGAGCCTCCTCAACACAAGGCAGGTTTCCATTCCTCGGATCATCCTAGTAGCCCTTCTCTGTGCTTGTTCCACTTTGAATTCACTTTTCTTAATCATGGGGGGACCAGAACGGCATACAGTATTACAGACGAGGTCTCACCAGTGCCTTGTGCAACGGTATTAACACTGCCCCATTTCTCCTGGAAATACCTCACCTGATGCATCCAAGGATCACATTAGCTTTTTTTCATGGCCCCATCACTCTGGTTTCTTTGTCTCAGGGTACAGATTGTTTTTGTCACTTATTTTACCTGTAGGTTTTCAGTTCACAGTTCTCTATAGTGCCTCTAAGAACTGTGTGCAATAGCACAGAAATGGCTAATGTCTACCTGTGACTTAAAAAAAAAAAGTTGCACAAAAGAAATACAAAGCTAGAATCTTAGTGTATTTCTAAGGAAAGAGCCCATGCCCAAAATACCCTCCTCATTCCAAATTATGCTGCAGGCCCAGTGAAATGCTGTGCATGCAGTGGGTTTTTTTAGGGCATATACAGCCAACCTATACAAACCTGATACTGGTTTGAGATGAGCCCGTGAAATGATTTGATTACTTAACTTCACATAGAAACCAGTGATGGGACTACATTCTCCTTTGCACTACAAGTGAAAAGACAGCAGTCCCGTCTATATATGGCAGCTCCCCATTCTCCCTGCCACCAGCTTCAAGAAGCCTCTTTGTGAGAGGTGAGGCTCTGTGGTTGAATGTGGAGATACTCAACATTGTTGCCCAGCCTGCACCCTATGCCCTGGGGACAATCAGTGAGTACATCCACTTTAACTTAGTTTTCCCTCCACACTATGGACCCCTACTTGCCCACCACAGATGACAGTGGGCGTGGCCATGGCAGTCCAGCTCCTCCAGAAGCCATGGACGCTGCTTCCATGGCTGTGGTGTAACTTGAAGGGCACTGTTAGATTTAAAAAGAGGTTAGGTTCTGAACATATTTGCAATGTGCGGACAGAAGGCAGTTCTTAGGCACATGGGCTATGTCTACACTTCTTAATTTAAGTTGACTTAGCATGTCCACACTTAAATTTTAAGTCGACTTTAAGGGAGCCTTACAAAGTTGACCTAGAGCGTCCACACTGGACACTTAGGTCGACTTGTAGGAGCTAGGTGGACCTGGGACTGGTCCACGGTGGCGGGGGGGACACCCCTTCCCAAGTGCCAGGGGGCTCAGCCTTTGCCCCATTGTACCTCGGTACAATGGGGCAAAGGGGGACAGGGACCCTGGCAGGGCATAGGGGCAGGGTAGGCAGGGCTCTGCCCTGCCCTGTAGGGGGCATGTCAGGCTCTCCCTGTGCCAGCCACCCTGGCAGGGAGGGCAGTGGGGAGGCCCTGGAGGCCCCTAAGTTGCCTTAGACTCGACTTAGGGCTACTCCACGTCTACACTGGCTTAAGTCGACTTTAGAAAGTTGACTTAAGCCAAAAGTCGACTTAAAAGGAGGTTTTATAAAGTCGACTTAATTTTTCCTTAAGTCGACTTAAGCAGCTGCTTAAGTCAACTTAAGGAAAGTGTAGTGTAGACGCAGAGTAAATTAAATTACAAGTGTAGACGCACCAATGGTGTCTGTGTTGATAACCCAACCTCCTTCATTTCTCTGGTATCCAAAAGCTCTTTTGCTCAGACCTCTGCCTGTTCCATGGTGAGAGTAAAGATGAAACCGCACTCCTTTGGCACTGGGATGGGTTAACTCCACATGTACAGACTCATGAGCACATGGAGCTTCCAGGTCCTGATGCAGGAATAAACTACACAGGAGAGGATTTGGCCTCTCATTTTTGATGTCTTGGGCCTTGGCAGTTGAATTATTATGTTAGTCCCAGAATTTCATTAACTTGACAGCAGAAACAGTTATGAGAGTTCTTTCTCCCTTTGGCTCCCCTTATTGGGAAAGCTGAACATATGTGACACAATATGTAACTTTTCCTGAATTTAGTTTCCTATCAAATTGTATTAATTGAGGGAAATGATCCAGAGACAGCCATACTAGAATTCTGAGCAGGCAGCTAGAATCTGAGGAATAGCAAATTGGATAGCTGTAAAAAGGAATCGATGCAATTCTGACCTTTTTGGGCAAGTAGCCAGTCTCTAGATTATTTAATGTACCAATTACTTGATTATTGGAAATGCTAATCAGCAACATAATCCTCCACGTTCAAGTTTAGCCTCTCCATCAGGATGTAACTGTCAAGCTGCTCTAGCTTGATGCAATTCTAGCAGCTAGCTAAAGAGCTTCAATGCCAGCTCCATGGTGCGATAAAGGCATGCAACTAGTAAGAGGAATATTTCACTGGGTGTAATTGTTTCAAATTTGAACGGTGTGAGCTTTCTAAAATTAGTAGTGTTAGTGTTGGCTGCAGGCACATATTACATCCAGGCAGGAATGTTTTAACCCTAACATTTCCATGTAAGTGTTGTTGAAGGTGAAGAAGTCAAAATGCTACAGATCCGTGTTTAATTGGAGTGAGTCCTGGAACCCCTAACCATGGCAGTTTATAGCCCCAACACGTCAGTTATGAATGTAAGAAAAGTTGCTTGAGCTCCAGCACCTAATTTTGGGAGCCCCAGCTCCTCTTTCGTTACAAATTAAGCATGGCTAGAGACCATTTGGTTTTTATATAACACTTCAGGTAAACTGATCTATAATATTAAATGGCACCTGAGTCTAAACTCAGAATTAGGCCCTACTTTCGTTTGTATGTGTATGTGTGCGCGCAGGAGGTGGGGAAAACTGAAGAGGGGGCATCTTACTCTCTGCAAGCAGAATAATTGTGTAACTCTACAGGAAGTGCTAAGAGCAGACCGCTGCGCTAGGCCATGTCCCCACGGGCTCACAGTCTGCCGAATAGGTAATATGCTTAGACCTGCAGCTAGCTAGTGCATGTGTTGAGTTCATAACACACACAACGTCCGGAGTGCTTCTTTTCAGAGCAGCAGTAATATGTATCTATCCCATTGTAAATCCCCCATTGGCCCAGCACAAGATAGCCTGCGCTATGAACAGAGAACATCTCTATTAACCATTTTTTTTTTTTTGGCTGAGAGTTTGGCTGTAATGTTTCAGCATCCCATTCTCCCTTCAGTAATATACTGACCATGACAGGATTTGGCCCTACATGTATAAATGATAACATATTTTATATATTTACAATGTTGCTGTTAGTTATTTTTGTTGACACAAAACTAGAAGCCAGATTCATAGCTGGTGTAAATTGATCTATCTCCACTGATTTCAATGGAGCTATGACTTACATTGGTTTAGAAACTGGCCATATACATTTTACACAGGTGAAAGCTGTTCCAAAAATAACTCCTACACCCATCATCTTATGAACCTGATTTTTGCCAGTCATTCTGGGAAAGACTTTTAACATTATAACCACTTAAATGTTTGCCTGGAATTGAAGTTCAACCCTCAGGAACTGCCTGATGCTAATAACGTTCTGACGTTTCTGAATCACCCTGATAGCTGGCACTCAAATGTATTAAATTAAAGAAGGGTTCCCAGAGAAATGCTTCTCTGAGTGGAGGAGAGCAAAATGATGTACTTTGACCTAGATTTCAGATCCCACATCTTAGACTGTTAGGCTTTGCGTGTACTGAATTCAGCTTACATGGGAGTAAAGCAGCACACCAGGGTCTGTATCCTTGGGTGTTGTAGATAAGCATAGATCTACTGAAGTCAAAAGACCTACGCTGATTTATACGAGCTGAGCATCTGGTCCTTTCACTCTTCTGCAGAATTTACTACCGTAGGCCACAGTTTTCAAACATAAAACCGTGCTCTTGAATCCGTATTTAGCCACCTACATTAAAATGACCTGTTTATCAAAGGTGCAGAGCACCTGTAGCGCTTTTCGTACAAATCACATGGGGCCAGATCCTCAGCTGGAGTAAACTGTCACAGCTCCATTGACTTCGACTGAGCTAGAACAATGAACACAGGCAAAGGTTCTGGGCTAGGGGGATTTATTAAGGCCGCTTGTGATCTTTAAATATTTCCTGTCTGGGACCACGTACTCCAAAGACTATGTTGGCATAGATGTAATTCATCTCTAAGACATCTGCAAGAAGGAGCAAACACATCCAAAGTACGCAGGTAGTTGATGTGATCTCCATATACACCACATGTAAAACATGCATCATCTGAAAAGAAAACCCATATTTTCTTTAGGAAAGAGAAAACCAGTGACTCAATCCTTGCTCATGTGAGTAGTCCTCAGTCAAATGGATTGTAACCACTCATATAAGTAATTATGATACCAGGTCCCAAAGAATTAAACATTTTCAGATATGTAGGACCTGATTACCCTCCCATGTAAAGCAGGAAGTAATCCCATTCAATGGAGTTGGTGTTAAATGGATATGGAAAGAGACTCAAGTTCTTCATTTTGTCTTTTACTCCTGTGCTATTTGGAAACAAGGTTTCTGTATCACAGGGAAAGTTTGGAAAAATCACAGCTCATGCTCAAATGCAGAAGTCAGAACAGGCAGCTGTTCTGCAATACATTTATGGATCTTAATCAGAACAACTCAAGGTTCTTGCAGAACTGTCATCAGAAATTATGAAGTTAGTATTGCCTTCAGGGGGGAGAGACTAAACAACTATTGAAAATGTCCCTGCAAAAATCCTGTCCTATGGGGATTGTTGGCCTTAAGGGTACATCCACACTGGAGCCTTAGGTCGACTTAAGGAAGGTTAAGTCAACCTACAGACTCCTGTGTCCACACGGGGCTTTTATTAAGTCGACTTAAGCACTTCTTTAAGGTCGACCTGAGGCCTAAGTCGACTTAAGACAATGTAGACGGGGAATAGCCCTTAAGTCAACCTAATTGGCTTTCAGCCCCCCTTGCAGAGTTCCTGGCCACTCCTCTGTCGACCTAGCACCTGCCAGTGTGGACGCAGGGCTGTGGACTCTCTAAGTCGACTTAACAAGGTCGACTTTTTTACTTTAAGCCGACCTTTGTTAAGTCAACTTAACAGAGCCTCCAGTGTAGACATACCCTAAGAGCTCACATTGGGTGCATCTACACTTACAAGTTAGGTCAATTTAAGGAGGCTTAAGTCGACCTAAACTATTCTGCGTCCACACTGGGCTTTCCTTAAGTTGACTTAAGGAAAAGTTAAGTTGACTTAATAACACCTCATTTTAGGTCAACTTAATGCTTAAGTCAACCTTATTAGGTCGACTTAAGCCAGTGGGGATGGCGATTAGCAGCTAAGTCAACCGTATTAAGTCGACTTAAAGTGTTAAGTCGACTTAATAAGATCGAAAAGGGGCTATGTCTGCACTAGAAAAGTTAAGTTGACTTTTGTTAAGTGCTGCCCAAAAAATCATGAACTTGGGTTGAAAACCGAAAGAACTTTGTAAGTGTCCTTTTTGGACAACTGTAGTTGTGCAAGAGATGGATGTAATTAATCAAGAGGCACTAGGATTTAGGAAAATAGATTTTTAAAAAGCAGATGCACATTTAAAACAGTTAGAAGATTCAAGTGAAGTCGCAATAAATCCTTCTAGGCCAGGAATCAGAAAAGAGATTGGACTAGTTCTGGCAAACCGGGCTCTCTGCATCATCAGCCCTTTTACATCTAAACTGCTGGGTGAGTCTGCCCTTGTCTATTTTTAGGCGCCATCCAGCAAAGCATTAAAGTTAAACACATTCTTAATTGCTTTACTGGGTCACATCCTTATTGCTCAGTTGTGCTCTTCACTGTACATCAGATCATTTGTGTGCTTTTGAGAGTGAACTGTTGGATCCCTGTGAAAAGGGATTGGAGCTGGGAATGTGTTTGCTGATCCCATGAAAGGAACAGATCAAGTAAACATGAAATCTGCACAGAGCCAGGAAATAGGAAACATTTGCTTCCAAAAAATGCGTATTAAATCTAGGCACTCCATCCTGTGAGAGAGTGAACACCCGTTACCTCCAAAGAGAACTAAGTGTTCAGCAGTTTACTGGGGCAGGTCCCATCTCAGTCTCATTTGCATGGATTTGCTTCCCCAGGCATATTTTTGGGATTTGAAAAGAATGATATTCCTGTACATGTGTCTCCATTTGTAAGACTATCCTCCCTGCAGCTGGCTTAGTTTTCCAAGTGTTTCAGAAATGTTACTGTCTTAAATTTGAGCCAACCTACAATAACAAATTATCTAGACGCAAAGTAGCCGAACCGCATTTGTTGGAAGAACACCTGCCCCCGCCCCCTGCTATATTTTGTCTTCCAATCCTTTTTTTGGAAATTCAAAGCTGTGTACTATGATCATCCTCCATAGAAGTACCCTTTTTTAAAAAGATGGTGGAGATGAGGCGGTGTAGAAGGAAACAACTATCTGGTTCAGATTTCTTTGCAAAGTTTGACATCCCATCAACACTTTATTGATATTTTAAACCTATGTTTAGAGAAATTTTTCGCTATTTATTTGGAGCCCTTGTGGCTAAAATATAGATCTTTATAGTATGATTTGTTTCATGCTTCAAATATTTATAGCTTTTATGATCCTCTTGAGCTGCCCTTTTTAAGTACCTATTTCAAAAAAAACCCTTTCCCACAGGAATTCTTTAATCTAATAATGTCTATATACTGGTACAGAAGAGGAGATGCACGATGAGACTGCAGACTTGAATGCTGTCCCGAACTTTCTGAATTCAATACTGTAGTAGTTAACCAATTACTGTACTGCTGGACCACTGGGTAAAAGTATTGTCTCTACATTTGCAGGAAAGTTTAAACAATGGCAAACTCCGCAATAATTACTAAATTAAATAGTTACCAACAGTCCTGAGAGATACTCTAACGCGGCTGGCACTGTCTGTGAAATGTTCCAGCTACATGTTCTTTGCTCCCTTCATTTTTGATTGTTGTACCCTCCTCCAAAATAAACTGCCAGACATTTTGGCCACTTGAGACATTATCCTGCGCCCATTAAACTCAATACGTCTAATTCTGCACTCAGGATTTGATCCTGCATGACTGAAATGAATCAGAGCTTTACCAGCATCAGTAGGAGATGGACCAGGCCCTTACATGGATGTAAATCAGGAATCAGGACCCAGACTTTCAGCCTCAGGTCCTTGACTACAGTGGGGCCGATTCTGCAAACACTTGCCCATTTGACTAATCCTTAGCCGAACTGGTCCCATTGGCTTCAGTGTGACAAGAGCTCGCAAGATCTGGACTTAGTAGTCTTAGTTACATTTCAATTTGAGTATTTAATACTAGGAAATCCAAAACATGAATTTTTTACAATGTCTGTTTAATAAACCCCTGCTCATATAATTTTTGTAAATGGAGTCAGAATGAGTAACATTTGTACGGTAGCAGTAACCAAATCAAAAAACATGGCCCACGTCTGTTGGACTTTTCCAGCACTAACTAATGACCCCTCACAGCAGCCCAGCAGGATAGCTCAGTATTACTGCCCCCGTTTTACAGACCAGGAATCTGATGCAGAGGGGCAGAGTCTTATCTCTGTTACACTGCTGTGATTTGACTGATTTCATTCCCAGCTACCAGCTCTAATGCAGCTCTGTGCGTGACATTTTATGCACATGAGTTAAAGGCAGCTACCTTATTTGCACATAATTTACATATGATCCTAAACTTCAATTTATGATCAATACACCCTGTCCTCAGCACGGGGCACTGCATGCCAAAAACAGGGTAGGTGTAGCTGGCGTCGGTATAGGCTAAAGGGTGCTTAGGAAGGGAATTCTGTGGGGATGTCTGTGGGGGCAGTTGAGGCATGTCCTAACCCCCACCTCTCCTTCTATCCTGGTGTTTTCTCTTCCCGCTGCTGCTGCCCCTCCCTGCCTCTTTCCCACTTGGCTTTGGCAGGTAAAGTAGCCTGAGGGGAGACAGCATGCTCAGCCCCTGGTGCCTCAGCAGCTCCTGGAGGCTGAAGCCAGCAATAACAGCCCAGTCCTGCTGCATTCATAAGGTTTCAGCAGAGCTGGGGGAATGCCTCCCATTGCTGCCAAATGTGGCTGGGTTGCAATAGAAGTGTGACACTTGGCAGTCGTGCTTCAGTGGAGTGGATATCAAACTACCTCAGTGGAAATGAGAACAGAGCCCATCCCAGACAGGTTAAGTGATTTGCCATAGGCCCCAGAATGAGTCAGTCTTAGAGTAGAAATTAGAAGTACAGAGTTCCCCTGCTCACACCAGGGCCCTGGCTTTTATATGCACTGGCTTATGAACCTCTATATGTCCTCAGAGTACAACCCCCCTTTTCACTGATATCAGTAGGAGATGGTGCTATGCGGAGTGGGGAAGCCACAGATGCTGGGTTTTTTGAAAGGTAAAACTGAAAATGTGAAGCTTCGTTAACATTTTGATCATTAGCTGGAGACTGTTAAAAGCCGAATGAAATTTAAATTGTGTAAAATACCACAACAGTGTGTTAGAATTGTCTAAGAGAAAAGATTTTGCTTATTTGTAGGAGACAGGGTTATTAGTGGGAGAGGGTGGAAATACACCATTGTAAGGTGGAGTGAATTTGCCTCAGCATAAAGAACTTATTCAAGGCCCTACACAATGTTAAACTCTGTTTTAAGGGTTTAAGTGAGACACAGTTATAGGATGAATTTTATCATAGTAGGGCAACAAGGAATGAACCACAATTGTGGTTGTGGTGATGGTGGTGGTGGTGGGATAAGATATAAGCAACAATACTTGTTGAACTATGCATTGTTCATTTGCATATATAGAAGTGGATAGTAATGAATATACATATAAATCAGAAGTTAGTAATTATAGAAAATTGATAAGGGAAGCAAAGGAACACAAGGAGAAATCTATGGCCAGCATAGTTAAGGATATTAAGGCATTTTTAAAGTATATTAGGAAAAAAATCCTAAAAAATAGTACCAATCCATGATTAGGTGGGGAAATGGAAGAATTATCAATAATAATGCAGAAAAGGCAGAAGTGTTCAATAAATATTTCTGTTCTGTATTTGAAAAAAATAGATGATATATCATATTATAACACTCTTGCCATTTCACTAGTATCTCAGGAGGAATTTACACAGAAGATACTAAAATTAGACATTTTTTAAATCAGCAGGTCTGGATAACTTGCATCCAGATTTTTTTTTTCTTCAAAAAAGCTGACTGATGACCTCACTGGACCATTAATGTTGATTTTCAATAAGTTTTGGAACACTGGGAAAGCTCCAGAAGACTAGAAGTTAATGTTGTGCCAATATTTGGAAAGGGTAAATATGAAGACCTAGATAATAATAGGCCTGTCAGGCTTTCATTGATCCCAGGACAGATAACAGAGCGACTGATACAGGACTCAATTAATAAAGAATTAAAAGAGGGTAATATAATGAATGCCAATCAACATGGGTTTATGGAAAGTAGATCCTGTTAAACTAACTTGATATCTTTTTTGATGCGATTACAAATTTAATTGATAACGGTAATAATACTGCATAATAGACATCTATAGGGCATTTAATTTGGAGCTGCATGCTATTTTGATTTAAAAAACTAGAAAGATATAAAATAAACATGGCACACATTAATTTTTTAAAAAGCTGACTAGATGATAAGTCTCAACATATAATTGTAAACCAGGAATTATCATTGAATAGGTATGTTCCCAGTGGGATCCCATAGGGATCAGTTCACGGCCTTCTGATATTTAACAGATTTAAGAATGACCTAGAAGAAAAAATAAAATTATTGCTAATAAAGTTTGCAGATGACATAAAAATTGGAGGAATGGAAAATAATTATGAGACAAGGTCACTGCAATCTGGATCATTTGCTAAGATGAGTGCAAGCAAATAATATGCATTTTAGTATGTCTAAATGCAAATGTATAAATCTAGCAGCAAAGAATGTAAGGCTGTACTTATATGACATGGGACTCCATTCTGGGAAGCAGTGACTGTGAAAAAGATTTGGGGGTCGTGGTGAATACTGAGACATGCATGAGTTACCAGTACACTGTGGCCAGCAGGACTAATGCAATCCTGGGATGTATAAGTGGGGGAATCTTGACTAGGAGCAGAGAGGTTTTTTTACTTCTATTTTTCACACTGGTGCAACTGCTGCTAGAATACTGTGACTAGAATTCAAGAAGGATGTTGATAAATTGGCGAGAGTTCAGAGAAGAGCCACAAAAATGATTAAAGGATTAGGAAACCTGTCTTACACTGATAGGCTCAAAAAGGCTGATCTATTTAGTTTAACAAAGAGAAGATTAAGGGGTAATTCGACTACAGTCTGTGAGTACCAACATGGGGAACAGCTACTTAATAATGAGCTCTTCAGACTAGCAGAGAAAGGTATAATATGATCCAATGGCTGGAAGTTGAAATTACGCAAATTCAGATGGGAAATAAGATGTAAATTTTTAATGGTGAGAGTAGTTAACCATTGGAACAATTTACCAAGCATCATAGTGGATTCTCCATCATTGACCATTTTTACATTAGGAGTGAATGTTTTTTCTAAAAGATCTGCTTTAGGAGTTATTCTGCAGCCTGTGTTATACAGGAGGTCATATGAGATGATCATAATGGTTGCATCTGTGAATCTTGGCTGAAATCTGTGTTTCTGCTCTCCTGATCTTAATAACACAAAACCATAAGGGAGAACAGAAGTGAAATGTACTTCATCAAGAGCAAACAAGAAACTATCACTGATGTGAAAATGTTATACGTTATGGAGAGACAGAAGTATAATAAATAATTGCTCCCTGCCAGGTCACAGATTGCCCAGTGGACCAATGAAAGCAGCTTTGGAAAACGAAACACAGTCCTAAATAGGAAGCAGGACAGTCACACCACACCCCACCCCAGCTCTGTGGACCAAACGTAGAGCCAATTTCTGCTCAGTAATGCACATGTGTTCTCATTGGCTTTAGAGGAGGGTTATATGTGCATCCAGGGCTGAGTATTTATGTAGGTGCCTTTATACTTGGAGCTGTGTGTATGTGGCTTAGAAGGGGAGAAGTGATTCCATTAAACGGCCCCTTCCATTGCCTTACCTGTAATGGTGTTGGAAGCCTTGTATGCCAGATGCATGCATGTAGGCTTAGCTACAGTTCTACACAGGGTAGTCACAGTCATTAGTGACAATAAAAAAATGTAGTGGGTACTATAGCTAAGTAGCCAAATTTGCAAAAGTTGCCACAGGTTTTGGGTGCTTCCATTTTTGGACATTCAAAGGAGCCAAAGACCCACAAAATTCCCATAGCAGCATCTCATTCTGCTTTGAGGTGCTACTCAGCACATGACCTGCCTCAGTGCAGAAAAGAGATGAGACTCCATCTCAACTCTTCTTTCTTTGAAGGGGGTGACGGTCTCTGAGCAAGAAGAAAAATTTGCTGTTGTTCATGTGGAATCTGCCTCCAGCCTTTTTTCTTTCCACAGAACACTATGTGTGGCTTATTTATTTATATTGGCATAAGAGTCTATTTTTTTTCTTTCCACTCTCTTAGCTATTGTGTCTCTTTTGTTTTATCTGCTCTTCCTTTCCCTCAGCTGTTTAGTAGGAATTTCCCCTCTTTCTTCTTAGGTTGTAGTTCCTGTGTTTAAAGGCGTGGCCCACAGGAGTGCAGTGGTCGCCCCTGGCAGATCAGTTGCTGCCTGTAGTGGCGAGTGGGATTTCTGTCCTATTGCTCTTCAATTCGACAAGCTCCCAGGTAAATTTGGAAGCACTGTGGCCACCGCCTCCTGTTAACTCCCAAGTTACTATCCAAACTGAGGGACGCTGTGGCTTCATTTGCTCCATTTTTGCCAGTGATTTAGTTGACTTGTGACATACAGGAGTACTAGTAAAAGTCTCAGCTCTGTTTCCTGGATCTAATCACCTGACAAGGGTCAGGCTAACAGCCTTGTCAGATGGCAGCAATCAGTATTTACCAACTCCAGTGGCTAATTTCCTAGCATAGCCTAGTCTAAATGAAGAGACCTAATCAGGTTAGAGAAGAGGGACCAGATTTAGACCTAGTATAATCTTGTGCAATTTCACTGAAGGCTTTTCTAGGAATGGGCGCGGCTCTTACACGGAGGCGCAGTAGTTAGTACTTGCCACCCTTTCTCCTACTCTTTCCAAGTTTCTCCCAGAAAGTCCTTCCCTAAACATAAAAGTTGACAGAAACCTTTGCATTATCTACTCACAGCCGCCAATGTATTATTATGACAATTCAACAACACCGGTCTCTTACAGATATATTGTCTCTAGCCCTTACTCGGCCACACGGAAGGTGGAGTAAGTCTCCAGTACCCCAGGCTACCCTGCTTGGATTTTAAGGTCTGTTCAGATTACAGTTCCAGTTGCCGGTAGAGGGAGGCCAGGGGCTGCATATCTGACCCAGTGTTAGCAAAAGACCCAGAGCTTGCAGGACCTGAATGAAAAAAAAATGCCTTGGAAGTTAAAGGGAGTTTGCCTTGGTAAGGAGTGTGTAGGAACTCTGAATTGGTGTCCAGCTGACTTTCTTCCCCAGCCTGGGTCCTCTCTGAAATAAAAGGTCAGAGATCTCTGTGCATAAATGCTTCTTCCAGCTGTAGTGATGTGGTGCCATTTCTTTTAATTTAATGGAGCGGAAAGATAAATCATTAACTGTTCAAAGAGGAAGGTTTTGATGGCAAAGCTTGAACTACTTTAAGAATTGCTAAAAGCACCATACTATTACAAATAACAGATGACCCCAGAGCGTGTATAGGGCTGAAATGCCTGCTTCAGCTACACTTTTGTGGTATATGACCTCAGTGGAGCCTCCCTGCGAAAATTATGGGCTTGTCTTTGCTCTGGGGCCATTTCTGAATCCGGCATCTTCTGGCGCATCAACGGCTTTCATGTTCATTGCCTGAGTAAATTAAGTACTATGTTAAAAGAAAGAACGCTCTGCCAGGCCACATCAGTGATCACCCAAGACTAAGCTTAATGCTCAGCCATCATATTGTTTCTGAACACTAAGATGCGGCAGTCAGAGGTGGAGACTGAAAAAAGTAAGAAAGATTAAAAAAAAAAAAAAAGAAAGTTAGGGTTTTATACCATCTCTCTCACACACTTTCGCTCTTGATAGATGTAGGTATGTAGCTCAAGTGTCTAACATAAACCCAACTACTATTGTAGCTGTTCCAAAGGGGTAGCTGTGTTAATCTAGTTTAGCAAACCAAACAAGGAGTCTGGTGACACTTTTAAAGACTAACAGTTTTATTTATTGCATGAGCTTTCGTGGGAGAAATAAATTTGTTAATCTTTAAAAGTGCCACAAGACTCCACTATGGCAACCGACACTGGTAGGCTGACAGCAGGGTATGAACCCAGGGGACCTTCAGCACAGAAAGCACAATTCTCTGCGACTTGAGGTAAAAGGCTATATAGGGCTCAGTTAGAGTTTCATTTTCTACCTCTCCTGCATTCCTTTCCTGACTGCCTATTCCCTACCTGTCATTTGATCTCAAAGTCTATAAAAGTAAATAAGTTACTGTATTTTTTTTAATTTTCTGCAACAGTCCCTATGCTTTGGGGGCACACACAGACCATCTCATAGCTTGGATTTCATTATTCTTTAAAACCTCAGAGGGAAATCCGAGCATGTTATCAGCCTTAGTCTGTGCATTGGACAACATTTTCCTCCTCAGCCTGCATTGTTGTCCCCTTGCCTACAATGTGAAGTTCTGAGATGTCCCATGTTCCAAAGGGGTAGCCATGTTAGTTCTCTGATATCCCATGTCTCTGTCCTCATATCCCATGCAGAACTTCCATTGTCCTCAATGCAAAGAGTGGAAGGTGTGCAGAACAAGCTCAAGGCTGGCTCAGAGAATGGTGCCAGCAAAGCTGTCCAGGTCATGGGGGCCACTACAGCTAGGGTGAGGTTTAATATGTACATTTCAATGCCACATGGTTGAGAGAATGAACAGCATCTAGAGATCTCTGTGATGATAACCGGAGCCTGTCGGGAAATGGGAGGTATCTTCCTGTTTGGCACACCACTGGGATACATAGCCGCTCTCTGCCCTTCTGTTTCTGTTAAGTAATTTTGTTAAGTAAATTCTGTTAAGTAATTTTGACCCACCGGGCCCCTAATTCCCTAAACACTAGTTCTGCACTACTGCACATGGTGCCTGCTCCCTGTTCTATACCTCCACTCATGAAGATGAACCCTCGTCATCCCTCGACTGGCCCGGCATTTCTGTGGCATATACAGTGGGGGGGGAGAGAGCTGCACGCTTGGGGCTTTCAGCTAGGAGCACTCACATGGCTTTGCCTGGGCTGTGTGTTTGCTTGAGTCAGCCCTGTTTACACTAGTATAAATGAAGAGGGGGGAAGGAGGGCGTTTTAAGTGAGAAGCCTGGGCCTCTCTTCAGCCTGTTCACCAGAGCCTGGAGTCGTTAATGTTTAGCACACAGGCCAGGCACTCCGGGGTCACTGAGCAGTCTGTCACGCGGGGAGTGACGGAGGCAGGGCAGTGAGGAGAAGGCTTTCTGGGCATTTCCTCGATTCTTTACTGAGGCGTGTGTTTTTAAAACCTCAAACGTGCACAGCGTGCAAGCACTCTCAGCCTAATTACACGAATAAACAACCCGCACGCTAACATTGGTGTCCAGGGTAAGCTGTTTAGATAACACTGCAGAGTCCACTCTCCACAGTAAGTTTGATGTTTTACTCAGAATTTTTTTTTTTAAATCCTTTTTGTAAGACAGCCCCATCTCTTATTTATTGGTCAAAAAGAAGATTTGGCAATGTAGCCCTCTTCCGCTTAGTCTGCAGTACAGACCCAAAAGCTCTGCCTCTCAGGGGAAAGATTTGGAAAGGTACCCATATTTGGCATGACCCACGACTTTAATACGTTGTGGCTAAACATTACCACGAGCCAGATTTTTTTTAAATGACTTGTGATCGTTTAAAATAGGGGTGGGGTGGGCTAATTACCGGGAGGCAACTGGTAGTAGTTAAAACAAGTAAATGAGAGTTAGTAGATATGTGCTCTGCTCCCAATGCAACATTATTCCTGGCTCTGTGGGATCTTGGGCAAATCAAATAACCTTCATGGCTCAGTTTTTTTCTCTGGGCAGTTGAGATAAGGCTACACATCCACCTGTGTAAAGTGCTTTGAGATCCATGGGTGACACACTGGGTAACTGCAAAGGATTTTTACTGTGATCTGCTAGGATAAAAGTGGAGAGGCAAAGTATTAATTATTGTATCACTCTGCAGCTTGGCCAAAGCTGAATTCCTCCATGTTCCAATATTCTTTCAACAATCTTGCTGCAAAAGAGGTTTCATTGATGTTGCAATATATTGCCAGCTCTTGTAGCATCAGGGAGAGATATCCGAGGGTGAAGCAGTGAAAATGATGTCCTTACAGAAGCTGCCATCACAGCTTGACCCCATGTTCCTGCACTCACGCTTTGCACACATTACCTGTAATGAATCATCCCCAGACATTTTCTGACCAGCTTCTCTTGTCTGTTTTACAGGAATGCTCACTGACAGGGTACCTTGCATGGAGAAAGGAAGCAGAGCAAACCATGTCACTTCACCAAATGACACCAGCTGGGCCGCTCACCACCCCCTCTGGCTAAAAGTCAAGCAAATAAAGCAGCTTCCTGTCATTAAGTCTCTAAGAGGACATGTCAGCCGCACAGGTGCCTTTGGCCCAGAAGACAGCACAGCATGGACCTATGCAGTGTGCTCAGCATTCCCACTACCATCGCCTCTTCTTCCTAGAGGAACATGTTTTCCTCTTGGTTTCTTGCTGGGGAATTTTTCCCTCTGGTTTAAAAAACCACACGGACCAATCTAGGAACTTTTCCCTCTCTGACTTCAAGGTTCAGATATTTGAGACTGGACAATGATATGGATTTTTTTTTTTTCCAAAAACTGCTGTGGTTTTGCTGCTACACTAAGAATCGTGATTTGCATTGTATAGTTTTGGACCTATTCAAGTTTTGATGGGGGAAAGGGGTTATACTGGAGTAGCAACACTTCAGAGTCATCTCTGTCCTACCCAGGATGCACTTTTAAATGAAGAGTTAGAATATTTTATTGGCTAATATACTTTCCTTGTTATTTTTACAAAGGCCACCTTTATCCTTTTTAATGCCATATTTTCAGTGTTACACTTTTATGGCTTTTAATTTTTGATTTGACAGATGTAAGAAGCAGCATGAATAGTTTATACTGTGGTTTTTCAGAGCCTGAATGCCAAGAGAACTCAGTAAATGTTTATTCTTCTCAGCTTTCTCTTTAAAATCCCCTAAATAGCGCCCCATTTGGGAACAGAGCAAGAGTGTTGAACTAAAGACCAAAATTCCCTCAAGGTGTAAAATAATCTGAGGGGAATATATGCTGGGCGTCACGAAAGACTTGGATGAAATTTCAACCCTGATGGTTTTCAGTGATCCAGGAAGCCAGTGAGACAATCTCTCCGTATGCATAGCCCTTTCATGATAATTAGAATGGTATGGACAAACCAATGAAAACAAGTGAGAAAGATCCCCCATGATTTTGTTTCACTGTTTGCTTTCTCCTGTCATGGTTAAGAGAAATGTGCAATTCGATCCTCAATCAGTGGGTGGAGGATAACAGGGTAGAATTTACTTGTGTGCACTTGTACAGTTGTAGCCAAGAGTCCAAAAGTACACTAGAGCATGTATACTGGCACTGACTTGGTAAGACAGTTGTGGAGTATCCCATTCTGACAAATACAAAAAAGAAAAAAAAAAATTCAAATCACCTTGTGATTCAGTGTAACTGTTTACTAACTTGAATAAAGCAATTGTTCACTCTCAAGTGTTCAGAGTACACCTTTTCTATAAGGCTGCTGTTAGGAGCCAAGAGGCCGTTTGCAGAAGAAGTGTCCCCAATAGTCTCAGTGGAATTGGGAGGAGAATATCAAAGCCAGTCACCCCAGAGCCTTGTAGTGATGGTGCACTATGAGCACTATGTATATACTGTATTTCTATATTTTCCTTTGTACAAAGTCACTTAACAAGTAAGTCAAGTTACTGTTTTACCGGTGCTCCTTATTTATTAGAGCTGTGGAAGCTTGGAAAACCCACCAGGCGAGCAAGCTCGCTTTTTAAAAATAAATAAATAAAATAATTTTAAAAAAAAACAACAAACCCAAAACAACATAGAGCTCCTGAGCCTAGGGAATGTTTCTAAGAGCTACCAGAGAAACATCTCCAAGAAGACAGGAACACGAAGCACTTTCAACGTGCACACTTTCTTTCTGGGCTTGCAACACTTTTCTCTCTCCCTGACTGGTGTCAGATTTATTACAAGAAAATAAATCTCCAAGAAAAAAAATGCACTTAAATGTGCTGTTGGTTTTATTTATTTTTTTTCCTGTGCACACCAAGTTATTCTTTTCTCTCCCTGACTGGTCGCAGATAAAACAAAATTCAATCCGCAATCTAAAACACAAACACACTCTTAAAAGTGTTATTTTTATTTTTATTGATATTGCGGTACTGGCTAGGAGCCATAGTCATGAACCAGTAACTAATACACTGTGCTAGGCACTGTACAAATACAAAACAAAAGTCGGTCACTGACTGAAAAGCTTACAATTTTGGTATAAAACAAGAAACGACCACTGGCGATGGATGGCTCTTGGAGGCTGAATCTATGTTCCTTCTATTTCCTCCCCTCTCTGATGATTTCTTAATTTCTATAATGATCATATAGGAAAAAGCACTTAAAAGTGTCATAGTTAGGCCCTGATCTTGCAAAGAGCTCCATACGGGTGGACCATTACTCTGGGAAGACACTCGTTGACTTAAATGGAGCTCTGCAGAAGTCTGAAGTGCTCTGAGTTCACTGATAGACTGAGGCCTCAGCTCATTTCTTCCCTCTTCTGTAAGGACACAATTCTGGGTCTTTATACATAGGAACTCCTGCTGAACTCCCACCTAAGTCTCTGTACCAGCGGCACTGCACACATTCACAAGTATTAGGCTCTGAATAGTGGCGTTCACCAAGTATTACCCTATGGATTCACAATGTTGGTTCCTTGCTGTCAGAGGACTTTGCAATGTCTGGCAAGGTCCGTTGCTTTTGAAGTCATGGTTTCATTGGCTCTTCATGGCCAGCAAACCAAGCAAGGTAGTGAAAATGCTAGCTCTGAGGGACAGGTACACCAAAGCTTGCATCCCTAGTAAGCAACTTTCCTATGTCTTTCATTATTTAATCAACTTGGCCATAATATGATTGCTGTGTATATATTGATTTTGCTTTTATCAGTTCAGAATTGTTAGCACTCATTTTGGCTCTGTTGAAAACAATGGACACTTTCATATTCAAGATTACAACTTCTCTTGTTCTGTAATTATATTTTTCAGAAGTAGAATATATAAAAAAAATCATAGGATAAGCAAGAAGTATAGAAAGGAATTCAAATTGAAGGCTGGCTACACAAGTCCAAAGTTTTTTGGAAAATTTGCCTAGATTATATTTATCAAACCATCCCAAATTCGAAACCAGAGTTTAGGTAGTCTGCTTGGTTCTCTGTTTACTATTTAAAAACTATCTATAGCTGCACTTCTGTGAAGATGTGTCTGAGTACACATAACATTTCAACTAACTGTAGACCAAATGGTTTGATACATTATGCAAAGGAAACCTGCTTTATTTTTTAGGCCAAATTCATTCCTGGTACAAACCCACCAAAATGAGTGAAATTCCCAAGGGATACAATGAGATACAATGATCAAGCCAGGTTTTTTCTGAGATAGTTTGCAATGCAGAAGGCAAACAAGGAAGATAGGATGTCCTGGGAGATGCACAGGAGGGTTTTCTACATTCAACAGAAGTCATACCAGTTCTTGCATATACATTATTCTGCGATACATAGAATCTCTTTACAAGGTGAATAGAAGAAGCTTTGATTTGGTTTCTAACAAACTGTATCTCAGGCTTGCATTTCTTAATGGTGCCATTGAAATTAATGAGAGTTTTTCTGTGAGCAAGCAGCACAAGCTTTCATTGAATGCCTGTTCCTTCTCTCAATGAAAGCAATGAGAATTTTGCCCTTCACTACAGAAAGAGCTGACAGAGCTCTGTAAACATCCCAAATTTATTATCTCCTCTAATGATGGGGAGTGGGAGAGAGGAAGGGGAAAGTCAAAACAAAATAAAAAATATTTACACCACATTTGTGAAGTCCAATATCCTATAAAATGAAAGTATTTCAGGAGATTTTCCCTTGCTAATTGATATAAATGAATTTGCTTTGTTCAAATAGTCATTGTGGGCCAAATTTACAAGCATAATTATCAAAATAGGCCATCCCATTCCCAGGTCCTTAGTTGGGCATCCAAAAGTAACCCGTGTCCAAATACAGGCATTAGACATTTCAGTGCTGTTTGGAGAGCCCATCTATGGAAATGGATGCCCACACTTGGATTCCTTTCTGTTAAAAATGGGCTCAGGATATGTAGTATAGTGAGATAATCACAAGCCATCATGTCATAACAATTCGGACAATCTACTTGTGTGCAAGGGCCAAATTCTCCTTTCATTTACTCTGATAAATGTTGGTTTTAGTGGAATTACTCTGGATTTAAAGAGGTGTAACTGACAGTGGAGTTTGCCCCTAAGACTACTTTATTTTAGGCCCCCATCGCATCCTGAACAAACCCGATTTTACATTTGTAGTCTGTTCATCCATGGACACTGTACTGAGCCTTCATCCTAATATATTGAGGGCTTGAGTCTGATCTCAGTTGGACTGGGGCAACACAGGAGCAATTCGAGCAAACTCAATAGAGCAGAGTTACACTGATATAAGCCAGAAGAGAATATGGCCTTGCAAGTGTCTCTTCTCTGAGCAGACAGAAGAGGCCCTTGGTAGAATATGTTGAAGTGTAGTAGAACATGGACACAGGTCTGAGATGTTCCATTGGTAGAACACTGCCTGCTTGTGTATGGTGTGGGTGAGGGAAATGCAACATTAGTGCGAGCATTTCTGGAACCTTACCATGAAGAAGAGGACACACTAAAATCAAAGTAAAATATGAATATGAACGAGTACTGTAGAGTGCCGTAGTCATTGTTATGAGGACATACTCCTGATCCTGCAGGCCTTCTGCATCTAGCATGCAGAATAAAGTCAATGAAATTCCCTGGGCTTGATGCATCACTGTGGTATTCCAGTTTTACACGGGAGTAAAGTGATTTGGTATCAGGCTTCCTGTGGTAGCCAGGCCTGAAAGATTGGCAGTATGGCCCAGTGGATAGAGCACTAGTCTGGGAGTTAGGGGAGCAGGGGCTCATTACCAGGTCTGCCAATGACTTGCTGTGTGACCTTCGGCAGGCCACATCACTTCCCTACTCTCCATTTTCTCAATCTTTAATTTCCTGGCCTCCACTGGCAGAACTTCATTGTCTTCAGTCTGAGCGCTGAATGAAAAATGACTTCCCAATCAGGAGTGTGACCTTATAAAAATTAAGTACAATAATCACCCAAGACACTGCAATATTTTAACTGCTTAAAGATGACAAGTGAGGCTTAGCTGGGTTAAATGACTTATCCATGTCATCCCCCTTTGAGAATTAATAGTCCTCTGTAAGTGCTATATGCGAAGAATTATTAGCTACTAATTGTTATTATTAGTCTAGGCCCTTGAAAAAACACCTCAGTGGTATGTATTAATGGATTATAAATCATTTTGTGGGCATCTCCTCCCCCTCTCCGGTTCTCTTTGTAGTTTCCAGGTAGCTTTTTAAGGAATGAAAAACTGCCTTGGTGCTGATGGGATGTTCCAGCAGGAGAAAAAAAGCGAACCCACTCAGCAGTCATTCAGGATGCTAGAGCATTTGGAGAGGAGGGCAGTTGGGAGCGGTCACCAGGAGCAAAACAGAAGTGCCCCAGAGCCAGGGGGGAATGCTGGCTGTTGACTTGGTGGAGAGGTCGAAAGAATGCTTTCCAAGCAGGGTCAGGTAGAGGAGCTTGACACAAAAGGGTCAGAGAGGAAGGGAGACAGGCCAGTGCGTTATTGTAGGTTGACATCCAGAGAATGGGGGTGGGGAGTTGAATTCCTGAACAATGTGAATTATAAAATCGTTTCCTGTGTTAGGGGTTAGGAAAGAGAGAGGAGGACCCAGAGATCATCCAAACAGAAAACAGCTTTTGTTAAAGCATTTGGCCTAAGGAGGTTGGGGGTGGGGTGAGGAGGGAACGTGCTGGCATATTTTTGGCTCTACGCCTTGGACAAGATTTTTTTTTTCAAAATAAAATGACTGTGAAGCAGCACCAATGACAAAAAAGAGAGTTGAAATTTGGTTGGCTTTTATGTCCCCCTCTTTCTGCCATTAAATGGTCAGTTATTATATGCTAGCTGGGTTAAACCATCAGCTCCAAAAGACAGGAACGCAACAAGATACTTTTACACTTATTGATCCTTTTTTGGGGAGATTGTTTTCATGAAAGTTTAATTCACTTTTTTTAGCCTATCGGCTCCACATTTTATCCGGCTGCTTTGTGAAAAGCTAATCCAGCAGTAGGGTTTAGTTTTCCTGGTGTAACTTTTCAGAAATTGTATATCGGCAGGCAGGCAGCTTATGGCAGGGTGTCACATGTCAGAAAGATGAAAAGAACTCCAAATCTGAGTTGCACCACAAACTCGTGTCCCCGATTCTTGGACATCTATCTTTTTCTGCACTTAATATATGTGTCAGGAAGGCAATTTCAAGGCCAGAGTGCTGCAAACTTTTATCATGTTGATGACAAAAAATGGCACATGACCTCAGTTCAGGCCTGCACGGACAATCAAATGTGAAACAAAGGTTGCCTTTTTTCTCCCCTGCCCCTCCACCCACTTGTCCCTGTTGTCTGCTTCCAACTGCAATATGAGCCTGGATCCTGAGCCCAGTGTCCAGATTAGAGATTGTTGACTCAGATTTAGTGGTGAAACTTGAGCCAGACCCTGTTGATGGCACAGCCTTGAAGGAGCAGGTTTACTTAAAGCCAAAAGAGAGATTACATGTCAGACAAGAGCCTGGCTTTTCTTTATCACAAACTTCCTGCTCTGCCTCTGTTTTAAGAGTTTCACAAAAAAAAAAAAAAAAGCAAGCAGGCCACTTTCAATTCCTTCTATATGGTGTCATAAATCAGGAAATTAACAAGTGTGTAGCTGGCCTTTGCCACAGTGAAAGACAATGATGTTTCTGTGTTTCTAACCAGTGGGTAGCACTTAACATGATCAATGGAGAGCTACGTGCAGAAAGGATGAAAAATGGGGGCTTGGTCTCACCACTTACAAGGTATTTCTCATCACCCAGGCAGACAGCTTTTATGAGAATATGACATGCCCTGGAAGCTTGCTCTCTATTTTGCAGGAGAGTCATTAACAGAAATCATTAAATCTTTTTTTTTCCCTTTGGCATGCATGCTGCTTTTCCTTGGCTTCTGATTTCATCCATCTTTCAGGCGCTTCGTGCCTTTGGTAATTTATGTGCAAGATTTTTCCAAACCTCCAAATGTTTTTCCATTTGGCAAACTCTGTCCTGAAGCCTCCACAGAATGTAACTGTAGAGTTTTCTTGTACTTGAAACATGAGCTCCACACTGCTAGCACAAAGATGCGTCTGATACATGTAATCCTCTGTATCAGTGTGCTATGTGTTTATAGAGAACAATCAAAGGGGTCATTCTCTTCAACAAGGCCTTACGAACCTCATTGCTATAGTTCTCTATATTATATACCAGGGAAAGAGTTCTGTTACAAGAGTTGTTTTTTTAAACTGTAGTTTTTGGAAGCTTAGGAGTACCATCTGGAGAACTATTTTATCCTACTGCTGGTGGCTTTTGCAGTACTGACTATAAATTAGATAATTATTCTTATGTTTGATGCCATATATTATTATTCAGACTTGTCATCCCTTACAGCAAAGTCCTACAGAATTGAATAGAAATTGATAACCTTTCCAGCATATAGAATGTCGCAGAAAGCTGTCTCCTGGAGGTAGAATTCCATAGGATGGCTAAGAAACAACAGGAAGAATTTCTTTTCCAAGTAATTTTTGTACATCTTTCCTGGTTTTAGCCCTGTTAAATCCATGGGATTTTTCTACAAGGGGTGCTCATTAACAGATGTTCAGGCTGGGATCTTCATAGGACCCTAAGGGAGTTAGCATTCAAATGCCATTCAATTTCAGGAGAAGTGAAAACCTAAGTGCCTTTGAAAATCTCTCCTGTATTAGTAGCAGGAGAAGTGATCGCTGAGAACCTGGGTTGACAGGAACCATAATCCAGCCTGACACAACGTTCTTCAGGAAGGCATATCTTGAAGATTTCATGAAATGTTTTCTAAAATGTAATCCATTGAGTGACATCCAAAAACATTATAGTTGAAAAGGTTGGGAATATGATCAAGATAAAACAGATGGGTCTCTTCCACTCTACACTCATGGGAAATTAGAGAAGGCTGAGGAACAGCAACAGTGGCTTTATATATATATGTGTGTGTCACTGTGTCTTATACAGTGTTTCCTTATAAAACATTTCAATTTCTTGAACTGAATTCAACAGCTGAGCAAAAGGGCTCAGTTAATCAGTTAACAGACCAGGCAGCTTTTACTGAAGCAATATTGAGATTAACGTTAATGAGAGTTTTACCTGTAAAGGATGGCCAGATTGGGTCTAACATATCCCCTTTATACTAGGATGCCCTGAATCACTTACACCTGTCTACCTACTGCTTGGGAGTCCTGAACATAAAATATAAATATATATACAGAAGAGTGCGTGGGATAGTTCTTGTTTACAAATGCTCTCCAAATTAGTGCATTTAAATAGAATTGACATGGGAAGAGCTATAGACATTTTGCTTATGGATAGCCAGATGCTGCTTTTGTCTGGTGTAAATCCATTGACTTTGACAGATCCACACTGGTGTGAGAGAGGAAAACCAAGTCAGTGTTACTGAATTTTTAAAAAGTGGCAGGAACATGAAAATATAGGGCATCAGGGGGCCAAGTTCTGCTTTCACTTATATCAATGTCAATCCAGAGCAACTACAGTCATGTCAGTGAAATGTCTATCTCTTCACACTGGCACAGCAAAGAGCAGAATTTGCCTCTTATTGTCTGCATTTCATTTTTCACTCTGCCGAATTACAGTGACATCCCTCTAGAGAGACATATGACATCCACATTAATAGCAAAACACTTCATTGTGATCACTGCTATTAGAATGAATTAATTAATTTTATGTCACTTAAAGCAAACTATTCCCTGACTAAATCACATTAAGGGTATTATAGGCATAGGCATGAGAAACATTTTCCTCTTTAGTAATTTACTTCCTCTTAAGTGATTTGGGTGTTTGTTTATCTTATTAGATTGATAAAGTAACCTGCTCAATTATCAACAGACATTAGAAAATAATATCCAGCCAGTGAGGAAATGAAATGTTTGGGGAATGGCATGGACGTAGCAGGATTTAGTCTCACCTAGCAGGTCTGACTGTAGTATGGAAATGCAGCATTGTTTTTCACGGCCTGAATGATTTTCCTGATTTCTCAGTCTTCTCCACACTGCATCCAATTTGCTCCTCCAGAGCTAATCGACTAGTACAGCAGGTCACCACCCCTGCTGAAATCAGCCAACAAGCCAACCAGAACCCCAGCAGATGTTTGCTTTTTACAGGCCAAATGAGAGCTGAACAAATCAACCAAATACCAGCACCACAGATGTGGAACCTAGCCACTTGACACTAGGAACACAAAGCACCATTCTGTCCAGCAGTGCTGGGGCTTCCAGAGGAGCAGAAGGTCTGAGAGACTAATTAGCCTGCAGAGCCAAGATGCTGGCCCACGCTCCATCAGGCTGGTGTGTGCAAACTCTTTTAATGAAGCCCTGCATGCGTGCAATCAGATGAGGTCTTTCTCTAAGTTCACCTTTGAGTCTGGCAGTCACCTGAGTTCATTATGTTCCCTAAATGTGCCAGCATGCCATGCGGAGGTTCTGCCACTTATCGCCGGCTGGATCAGTGGGGCTGAAAGGTTGCTTTCATTACTACAACCGGAAGAGTGCCTGAAATTGAAATACATGCGAAGGAGGAATGAGTCCAGAACCCTGACATAATAGAGAAGACACTTCTATTTATTTATGACAGAGATTGCTAGTAAACAGTAAGATTCTCTGCCCTCTGGGGAAAGCCAGAGAAACTGAAGCTGCTGGGACCAGTACAGCACACAGCTTTCTTGTTCATGGTGCGTATTATGTTTCCTCCTGACAAGCAGAATAATGTTGTGTTCTCTACTGTGACAGAGGATAAAAAGACACACTTCATGGTTAAAAGTAACATGCCTTTAAATCCCTACAGCTTCCACAATTCGCCATCATTACTGTGGTAATGGGACTGAAGTATCATTAAAGTATCTTTCAAAGAAGATCTGGGGAGACATTAGTGGTCAGCGTACACTAAAGTGCATGGGATAGCCCCAAATGGCTCCTCAGCATCACAGTTGATAATATTTGTTTTCAGGATGGATTTTTCTTTCTGTCATTTATGAACTAAAATCATTTAAGATGTAGAAATGGAGACTTTTAGTTCCAGTGAGTCTGGGTTTAATGGCATTGCTTGTGGCTCCCCAAGGGCAGTAACTAGTGGACAGATCACGTTCTGCACCCCAGGATGCCGTTAGAAGCAAAGAATGGCATTATTAAAGACCACATTTTCAAAGTAGATAAAAACCACAGTTTAAACATAACTGATTATTCCATGACCTGACACCCTAAAACAATGTATTTACAAAGGGGCTTTTAAGTCTACCCAAAGACAGTGCAAAGAGGGGCTGGTCACAGTCACTCCCTACACAAATATTCTCAGCTCACCAGTGAATGATCTTCTCCACTGCATCTGGGCTCATGTGCTTCATTTCTTACAGAGTTCCTTGCACGTCATTCTTGAAATCCCAGCCAGGCAAAGCCTCGGCTCTCCAACCCTGCTCTGTAGAGCACCAGGAACAAATTCCGGTCATTGCTGGGACAATGGTGATAGTGGTGGTCAGCATTTGAGCCAGTGCTGGGATTCTTATCTCTGGATTGCCTTCTCTTTAAAAAACCTTGTTTTTAAAAAAAATTCTTTTTTTTCAACTGGAAAGCAAAAGCAACTGAATCATAGTTTGATTTGTAACAGTTGGGTTCTTGTGAAACATAAAGCAAAAGCCTTTCTTTTGTTAAGTTATAGTATTCCTGGGGAAGTGTCAGCCAGGCACTGAATTATAGAGAGCATCTGCAGAAAGCCTTTGGCGCCAGGGCGCCACCAAGCGGTGCTGCTTTGCTTGTGTTTCAGGGGCCGAGGATAATCTGCCTGTGGCAGCTGAACGGTTCATCTGGGGGAGGACTCACTGCATGGAGACAAAGTGAGTGTGAGAGGAATAAAGCTGCATCTGTAGTTATCTCTGAGTCAAATACGTTCTGGCTTTTGTCTTTATAAACCCTGACAGCTTCTGATGCTTTTCATTGCCTTGGCTGTTATAATGATGCAGGAAATGGGCAGAAATGTTATCTCTTGGCCACGTGGTGTCAGCAGCGAGCTAGCAAGGCTCCAGCTCAGGAAAAGGACTACACTACATTGTCTTCAGGAAAGCTCCCTGCTGCATCGCAAGGGGAAATTCCTATGGGCCGACTCCTTCCCACTGAGGACGGCGCCTTCCTTGTTCACTCACCTGGACTTCTGGATCGCTCAGAGCATCGTGTAGACTTACTGTTCTGGGGGTTTCTGGCTTGTGGCAGTGGTGATTCCAGGTTAAAAAGGGATCTTTGCTTATTTTTTAAAAAGGATCCTTTGCCCTACTCCCATTCACACCAGTCCTGATTAAAGAATTGAAACTAAAGAAACCCTAAGAAGAGGGAGGTAGGCTGTTCTCGATGGTAACAGAGGACAGAACAAGGAGCAATGGTTTCAAATTACAGCTGGGGAGGTCAAGGTTGGATATTAGGAAAAACTTTCTCACTAGGAGGGTGGTGAAGCACTGGAATGGGCTACCTAGGGAGGTGGTAGAATCTCCATCTTTGGAGATTTTTAAGGCCCGGTTAGACAAAACCCTGGCTGGGGTGATTTAGTGGGAGTGGTCCTGCTTTTAGCAGGGGGTTCGACTAGATGACCTCGTGAGGTCCCTTCCAACCCTATTATTCTATGATTCTAAACTTGGAAGGCCATTCCACAGCAACAATGCTGATGTGCACAATGTTTTCTTATTGGTATAGATGAATGGCTACCTGAATGAGGATGGCTAATATGTCTCCTTCGCAGGAAAAAAGCAGAGTTACAATCAGACAAACCAAAAGGATAACATTCTCAATAAAACCTCAATAAAAAAAGAATATATGGACACAAGTCTGACATCAGAAATCACAACATTCAAAAACCAATAGGGGAATACTTCAATCTCCCTGCTCACTCCATTGATGACTTGTTAATAGCTCAAACAAATGAATAACAAATAACAGCTTCAAAGAAAAACTGAGGAATTGGAATTTATATGTAAATTCAACTCTGTTGCCTCAGGATTAAACAGGGACTGGATTTTTTTCATTACAAGTGATTTGACCTCACCT
>ML685895.1:3124995-3185126 GCA_007922175.1 Pelusios castaneus
CAGTGTAGACGCAGCCAAAGGGCCACTGAATTTTAAGCTGAACTGCCCTTGTACTTCACTGGGGAGTTCTCTGTAAAAATGGATGGCATGGTATTGTCCTGTTTAACAGCACTCGTGTGCAAAATAATTATGACATGAAATTATATGACTGTCATTTCAATTAGTTAGCTTGTGTAGCACACTGAAGATATAAGGTGCTAAATATCAAGCACAAATGCCTTTCGGCATCCACTTGTTTATTGTATTGTTGAGATGGAACAGTCCAAGAGCTGAAATGGAAAAGTCTAAGGGCAGATAGTTCCACAACAATCATGGAGAAAGAATGACAGACTCACCTAGTGGGAGGCAGTTTATTCAACCTCCTCTTTCCAGCCTCCCTTTATGGTTCCCAGCACTCAGAACCTTCCTACACTCATGAAATTACTGCAATTTGTACCCCTTTCCCCATCTTCTCGTTTAAAGGAAGAACATCACTGATCCTGCTCTCAGGTTCTCACTTGGCAAAGTGGTGCCACAGGCAAGAGCAGAATAAGGACAATGGACTTAAAAAAAAAAAAGGAGACTTTAATGAACTCAGAACTGGTAGGTAAGGACCCATGGGAAGAAGATCTAAGGGGAAAAAGGAGTCCAGGAGAGCTGGCAGTTTCTCACAGATAATATTAAAGATACGGCAGCTAACTATCCCAATGCAAAGGAAAACTAGGAGGAACAGTAAGCGGCCAATGTGGCTGCATCAGAAGCTATTCAATAACCTGAAAATCAAAATGGACTCCTCCAAAAAGTGGAAACATGGACAAGTTGCTAAGGATGAGCAGAAAAGAATATCACAAGCATGTAGTGACGAAATCAGAAAGGCTAAGGCGCAGGTTGTGTTACACCTAGCAAAAGACATAATAGGCAACCAAAAGAGGTTCTAAAATACATTAGGAGCAAAAGAAAGATGGCAGTCCAGTATTCAGTGGGGAAGGAGAGCTAATAATAGACAACAACAAAAAGGTGGAGGTATTTAATGGCTATTTTGTTTCAATCTTCACTAAAAAGGTTGATGTGACCAGAGTCAAAACAAAAGGGGGAAGGAACAAACCTAGAATAGAGAAAGAATAAAGTAAAGAATATTTAGATAAATTAGATATAGTCATGTCAGCAGTGGTTAATGAAATTTGCCCTGGGACACTTACGGAATTGGCTGAAGCAATCTCAGAACCATTAGCCGTTATCTTTGGGAACTGTGAAGGATAGGTGAGGTCCCACAGGCTTGGAGAACGGCAAACCTAGTAGTCATTTTAAAGAAGGGGAACAGAAAGGCTCCACTGACTTAGACTAGTCAACCTAACCTGGATACTTGGAAATATACTGGGACAAAGTATTAAACAATCAATTTGTTAACACCTAGAGGCTAGTCGGATGATAAATAATAATCAAATGGATTTGTCAAGAACAAATCATGCTGAACCAACCTAGTTTCATTCTTTGACAGAGTTACTAGCCTAGTGGATAAGAGGGAGCAGCAGACATGATTTATCTTGGCTTTAGTAAATCTTTTGATGTGGTTCCTCCATAACATTCTCACAAGCAAACTAGGGAAAGGTTGTCTAGATGCAGCAACTATAAAATGGGTGCACAAATGGAGGAAAAGTCATACTCAAAGAGTAATCAATGTCTCACGGTCAAACCATGGTGGTGGTGGTGGCATTCCTAGTGGGATCCCAGAGATGTCTGTCCTGGGTCTAGTATAATTCAATATTTTCATTAATGAGTGGGATAAAGGAGTGGAGAGTACGCTTACCAAAGTTGTGGCTGAAACAAAACTGGGTAGAGTTGCAAGCTCTTGGACTATAAGGTTGAGGGGAGACCTGATAACAGTCTTAATATATGCTAAGGGTTGTTCGAAAGGAGATGGTGATCAGTTGCTCTCCATGTTCATTGACAGTAGGCCAAGAAGTAGTTGGCTTAATACACTGGTGCTAGAACCAGGGGAGGGGAGGGATCTGGAGCCATGGCACCCCACTTTTTAACAAAATAAACATAAGCATAGAATTCATGTCCTCCACAATTTTTTTTCCTGACAGAATGATAGATTCTGCTGGGGAGGTGCTGCAATTACACCTTCACTGAGGCACCAAAAGAGGGCAGCTAGCTCACTGTTGGAGCAGTCGGTCATAGAGAGAGGGGGGGAGGGCAATCTAGCATTGGCTCCCACACTTCTACAAAGTTCCAGTGCCCAGGGCCAGATCAAGGCTTGGAGGGGCCTTGGGGCTGCCTATCCTTGTGACCACCCCCCCCCCCCCCGTTGCGATGGTGCCCTGCCTGAGGGGCTGGGGGGCCTGCAGGCTGGTGCTGCTGCAGGGGACTGGGGGGGCCATGGCCAGTGCTGCTGCAGGAGATTGTGGGGGTCCTACCAGCCAGTGCTGCTGGGGGGAGGGGGCTGCAGAGGGGCTGTGGGCCAGAGGCTGTGGTCTGTGGCACTCCAGGGTGCCCATAGGCTTATGCGGTAATTCCCCCCCCCGCCAGTGCCTGTGGCTTAACCTACATAAAGGGAGATTTAGGTTAGATATTAGAAAAAAAAATGATAGTTAACTGTTGGAATAGGTTCCCAATAGTGGTGTCCCATCATGGGAGGTTTTAAAGACCAGGTTAGACAAACACCTGTCAGGGTGGTCTTGGTTTACTTGATTCGGCCTCAGCGCAGAGGGCTGGACTTGAGAACCTTTCAAGGTGCCTTCCAGTCCTAATTTCTATGATTACATGATCTGTTGCTTAATTGTGTTTGGTAGTTCACGGCAGCATTAAGGTCTTGGCCAGTCACCTAGGCTCTCTCCTTAGGAAGAGTCCCCTGCTATGAGCCATTCCGATCCCAACCAGTGCCCATTTTCCGCAGAGTCATCAGTGTACTGTCCAAACACAGAACACAGAAACTGTCCCTGCCCCTCAAAGTGTACAGTGTAAGTATAAGAGAAGAAATAACAGATGGATTGAAGTAGGTGAGGGCAATAAGTCAATACTGATTAGTACGCAGAAACTGCTCAGGTGAGGAAGGGTTCATAGGGTTTGGCCATAAGTGATTTAGGCCTTACACAAGTATAACAGACAGAGATGGGTAACAAAAATGATTAGAGGCATGAAGAGACTCCCATATGAAGAGAGACAGAGAAGAACAGGACTGTTTGGTTTGCAGAGGGGAGGAAGAAGAGGGATATAACAGAAGTATTGAGTGGAATGGTAGATTGGGTCCGAAAGGGTAGCCGTGTTAGTCTATTGCAGAAAAACAACAGAGTCCTGTGGCACTTTTAAAGACTAACAGATTTATTTATCGCATGTGTTTTCGGGGAGAAAATCCCACTCCGTCAGACACTTTGAAGATGGGAAACTTACAGAATGGGAGGAAATTAAATGCAGGGAAGTGTATGATAGGGTCAGGTCAGGCTGTAACAGCAAATCAAAATAGGTGTTGGGATTCAAACACTGGGGAACAGCACATAGAGGAAGGTGAGGTCCAATCACCTGTTGTAATGAGAGATTAGAAACTCCTGTTGACACCCTCAGAACAAAAGAACGAGAGTGTGTAACCTTTGGGTGGGCTAAATTCATTTAGTTGCCCTTCTCCAGTGCCACACAGAAATCATTCCCAATCCCTATGGGGAAAGCAGCTGGAGACCCAGGATCCAGTCTGTACAGGACTCACGGCGAAGCTTGCTCAGAGCTACACTCACACATTAAAATACTACTAAAAACAAACATAACAATGAACTTTATTAACTACTAACTAAATGAACCTTATCCTAAGTAAACAAACTACAATTAACCAAGAACAATCCCTTGCATGAAAGATACCCAAGAGTCCCAAAGTCTGTGTGGAGTTCACCCAACTCTCAGCTACAGTCTCTGTTCCAGTGTGGAGCTTGAGTGGCAAGAAATCGCTGTCCTCTTCTTTCTTTGCTGGGATCCTCTGTAGCATTATATGCAGGCTTTCTCTTCTCCTCTGCAACCAGCCCTCAGTCCCATATGCATGTCTGCAAGGTCTGTCGCAAATGACTCCTTTATATGGAGAAAACATCTTGTTCACTCCTGGCTCAGCTCCTCTCCAGAACACTGAGCACATGGTCTCCTTTCAAGGCAGCTCCTGCCTGCTGTCTGCTCAGGCTGCTGCTCTCCAGTCATCTGACTGACAACATCACATCACAGCAGCAGGGTACACTGTGGAGCATGCTCAAATTGCTACCACACCCTGCTTCTGGAAGTTTCCAGTTGTGGGTTGCTAATCTGCCCAACAACAGTAACCCACCCTCAGCAGGTCTCTCAGAGATAGCCTTTTCAGGCATATGGGTTACAAGTGCACTCCGGGAAACCAAAAGGAAACATATTAAAAACCAATGAAAGTTTGTTTTCTAAACATGCTATATGGAACTCACTGAGAGAAGGTAGTAGGGCCAAGAGTTGGAATTTGAACGGTTTGCTCTTTAGATATATAGCTAATTAGAAAATGAACAGTTATAAGGATATCATCCTTCACACCTCAAGGCATAAGCCAGTCACTTACTGACAGGGGTTAAGAAGGTTCTTTACTTGTCTATGAAGGGGTTTCTTTGCACCTGCTTTGCTCCACTGGCTGAGACAGAATACAGGAGTAGATGGACACATCAGGTGCAAAATTCCTATGTCCCAAAGTAACACCATTGATGTTTCGGGGGCTACTAGTCTGAGTAAAGCCAGTTTGATTTAGTCTTTGCAATATTCTGTAATAGACCTTTATATCACTGTTGGCATCCTGCAGACTTCCCGCTGTCCCATGCCCTTATATTTATAACTCCTCAGTGAAGTATAGGCAGCACATGACAGAGGATGGTAGGGGTGCAATTATTCCCTTGTGTGATAGTAAAAGCATCATAAGTCACCTGTTGGCAGTAAATGTATCAGAGAACACTTAGAAAAATTATGTCTGATATGGATCGCTGGTTTAATAATAAAAAGGAAACAAATGTGGACCCTCAGCTATGAAAAGTTAATAGCCTTTATGGCGGACAGAGCATGAAATATGCTGTCAAAAATGTGCCAAGAATATAGCTGTCTTCCTACAGTTAATCACAGTTGGGACAGATATTGCAATTCCATGCAATATCTTTTGGAACCCTATTGTATTAAGATTATATATCACTGTGGGTCAGGGGTAGTAGGCAATTCCACGGAGAAGAGTGATCACAGTTCCTCCAGGAATCAGACCTAGAATAAGGTGAATCACAAGGGCTATGTCTACACTAGGAAAAGATAGGTTGGCTTTGTTAAGTCGACTTAACAAAGTAGACAAAGTCGACTTAGTCCACTTTGTTAAGTTGACCTAATCACCCTTAAGCCGACTTAACAAAGTGGACTTAAACGTCCACACTGGGCTTAGGTCTAACTAAAGATGGGTTAGGTCGACCTAAGCAGGCTTAAGTTGACCTAATGGGCGGTTCTTATTAAGTCGACTTAAGGAATTTCTTAAGCCTTTGATTGTGAACACCCTCAGAGAGGCATCATCCTATGAGAATGCTTGCTTGGTTTGAACTGAGTTTTCCAGAGGACGACAGGCAAAGAAAGGACTTTTGGCCTAAAAAGGAGTCAGTTTAAATGTACTCAGAGCCTTCTTTCTGATCCGGCAATCAGACAGGCCCTTCTGTCCAAAGGCCCCTACCCTTGTGGAAGGAGTGGAAAAACTTCAGCTTACTAGGTCCTCATAAGACTGGTGGGCATCCTCTTGGAAGCGTTTAGCATGTGTATAGGAACTTTTATTGTTTTTTGTGTGTTTTCTCAGTAATGCTTTTCCTCTAAGAATAAAGGCACTTACTTAGAAAAAGGTGTGTGCTAACTTGTAACCACCACCAGCCAGGCGCGTAGCCAGACCTGATTTTCAGGCTGGGCCCATGAGTCACCCCCTTGGTCACTGTCTGCTTCTGGTTATGTGACCAGAAGGAAGACATTCAGAAGGCTGCAGATGGTCCAGTTGCTAGGTAGCTTTACTTGCTACCTAGCAACCAAAGCTTTGGGCAGCTTTCGACCCACTGCTTCATGAATGTCTGGCTTCTGGTCATGTGGCTAGAAGCAGGATGTTCAGGCAAGCAGCCGAAAGCTGCCTGACTACAGTCCTGAGACACCCTGTTTATTGTAGCAAGCAGAGTGGCTGTGATTGGGTGGACCTGCTTGCAAAGAGGGTGGACCAGGGCCCAGCCAGGCCCATGTGTAGCTATGCCTCTGCCACAAATACACTGTTCATAGTGCTTGAAGAGAAAGCAAGGCACATGAGCTAGCCTTTAGAAAGACTGGCTTATAGATATTGCAGTGTAAAACAGCGGTGTGTGCAGTCTGAAAATCTCTGCTCAGAAGAGAGTGAGACAAAGGCCCATATCCAGAGACAGGTGACAGCTGGAACCCCTGACAGTCCTGCAGTGGACTATGGAGGGTTAATACAGGTGCAGTTACCTGGAAACTGTGACAATAATGTCAGTAGTCCTCACTGTTAAGTGGTTTCACTGAATAATCCAGGAGGGACAGACTCTGAACATGAGGAAGGGTTTGCTTTATTGCATCTTTAGAAACCTAAATACCTTTCAAAATCTGGCCCTTTTTCATGTTTGAAAATGAGGCTAAAGTCAGCCAGGCCTTGCAACGCTCATGGAGCAACACCTACCTTCTTTTAAATATCTGGACCTAAATTATTGATTTTTAGTATTTAACAGTAAGCCAATAACTTGATTTTATCAGACGTATGTCTAATATAAGTAGTATCTCAGCCAGATTCTGCTCTCAGTTATGCCAATGGAAATCTGGAGTAACTTCACTGAGTTTCAAGTCAGTGGAGTTATTATGGATTTCTAGCTATGCAACGGAGAGCAAAATTTGGCTGTACACATGTACATTGTGAGCCTCTATCAAAAAGCAAATCAAAAGCCCCTTGTCCAAGCTATTTGATCAGGAAGGCCCCAAAGCCCTGAGGTCCAGCGTGCAGCTTTCTCCCATCTGCCAGCTATGATAAGGGTCAAGTTCCATGGTGCCATGATGAGGAAGTGAAATAAGAGAACAAGTAATATGGCCAGAACTGGTGTTTGAGGAGAGAGTTAGGGGAACACCAGAGCAAGATTTCTTGTGAAATAGAAGTGGAAGAACCTCTCATGCATCCCTACTGAGGCCATGGCCAAGTGATTTCTGCTTTCTGTGCTTCTATTTCCCCTCCCACCTGTTGTCTATTTAGTCTGTAAAATCCATGCAGCTAGAATTAACTCTTACTCACTCTGGGTGCATCGACACTGGCAAGTTAGGTTGACTTAAGGACGTTTAAGTCAACCTAAACAAAGCCGCGTCCACAATGGGCTTTCCTTAAGTCGACTTAAGAAAAGCTTAAGTCGACTTACTAACACCTCCTTTTAGGCCGACTTAAGCCTTAAATCAACTCCTTTAAGTCAACTTAAGGCCAGTGTAGATGGGGATTAATGCTAAGTCGACTTTATTAAGTCGACTTAAAGACAATATAATGGCTACCTCTGCTGTTAAGTCAACTTAAGTGTAGCCAATTAGTTAAGTTGACTTAACAAGGTCGATATTAAGTCGACTTAACAAAGTTGACTTAAACTTTGTAAGTGTAGACATAGCCTCTGTGTTGATACAGAGATTAATACAATGTCCTCCTCCCCCCTCTATCCCCCGCCCGCAATATCAATTAAGGCTTTGCAGTGATACTATAATAAAACAACAAGAAGAATGACAATGTATCTAGTGTACATGAATTTCCTATCACAGTAATTAGAATGCTTCATAATTCAGCTAAAATGCTGGAGAACAAGAGCCTGAAGCAGAAACATGAGGTTGGTCAAGGTGTCCCAAATAGTGAAAATGAAAAACAAAATTGCTGCCTGTTACTTTGAGGTTAAGGCTGGAAGCCCTTCTTTGGGCTATGTCTACACTTGTAAATTTAGGTTGACTTTAGCTAAGTTGATTTAGCATGTCTACATCTAAATTTAAAGTCAACTTTGGGGGGAACTTACAAAGTCGACCTAGAGCATCCACACTGGATGCCTAGGTTGACTTCTAGGGGCTAGGGGGACCTAGGGCAGGTTCATGGGGGCAGGAGGGCACCCCTTGCCCAGTGCCAGGGGGCTCAGCCTTTGGGGGCAGGGAGCCTGGCAGGGGATAGGGGCAGGGTGGGCAGGGCAGTGGTGGAATCCTGGAGTAGCCCTAAGTCAACTTAGGGCTACTCCAGGTCTATACTGGCCTAAGTCGACTTTAAAAAGTCGACTTTAGGCTTAGTTCGAAGTAAAATTATGTTTAATAAAGTCGACTTAATTTTCATTAAGTCGACTTTATTTTCCTTAAGTCGACTTAAGCAACTTGCTTTAGTCGACTTAAGGAAACTGTAGTGTAGACGCAGGGTAAATTAAGTCAATTTAAGCAAGCTTAAATTGACTTAATTTACAAGTGTAGACACACCCTTGGATTCACAAGCCCATCCCCGCCTCACTTCAGGAACATTTTCATTAGAGCTGAAGTGTTAGTGACGGTTGTAGTAAAGGCTGCCAGAGTGTTTCCATTATATCATAACTCCCTGTTTTTACTTGCGTGTAACTATCCAAAAGTTTCACCTAAAGGACTGAAATTTTCCAGGACTGCTCTCTACCTAATGTTGAAGGTTATTCGGAAAGAGGTTCAGGTGTTTCTAAGACCATGTAGCCAAGGGAAAAATGATAATTTAAGGAAGCAAAATTTAAGAAAAGAAAACGGTGCTTTTAAAACTCAAAAAATGCCCGAATATTTTGTATAAATATTCATATTTGTTCTTATTTCAAGAGATCCAGATAATCCACCTTTAGGCTTTCCCCAGTCTCTGCTTGGCCCACTCCCTTTGGCTGACTCCTTCCACCTGTCTGAGCCCAGCATCCTTGTCAACTCCCTCTTCCCTTCTCCACTTTGCTTGCCCTCAATCCCCTTTGTCCAATTGCTTTTGCTTGGCTCAGACTCCCACCCCTGGTTAACTCCCTTCCATCTTCACTGCTTGGCTCTCTCCCCACCCTTCTCGGCCATCTCCCTCCACCTCCTCCACTCTCCCTGGAGCCCTTCTCCACTGAGCCTGGGTCTCCACCTCCCCAACTTCCTGACCCTTCTCCTCTGGTCCTGGGAGCCTTTGCTGACCCCTCCACCTCTTTCATTCAACCTGCTACCCTTTGTCAACTCCTTTTGCCTCTGCTTCATCTGGGCTCTCTGCCTCCTCTACTTGACACGGACCCCCTCTTTTACAACATGAGTAGGCATTTAGAAAATCAAGAGCTCTCCCCAGTGTTGTGTTCTGCAAGCTGAGTATGAAAATGGCAGCGCTTGGCAGACTGAGAGCATTAATACAAGACTCCATTCATGATGGACCATTTAGGTGATCTAGATATAGTATATTGTTATATAATAGAGCTGCATAGCATTAAACTCTTTGTAATAAATCTATAATGTAAAAATTAATTAGCATTAATAGAGCTTTTATTAGTGCCAAATGTGTGGTGCCTTCATTGCCCTGATAAGTATGCAAAGCAGAGAATTCAGGAGTTCAGTAAGCTCCAGCAATAAATCACTCTATTTCTGTTTAATTCAGTTTATTTCTTGAGTTGGCAAATCTATTGCCTAGGATGTTAATTTGAAAAGGCTTCTGTGCTCAATATGTGCTGGGTTCTAGGTAGCCATACAGCTCTCTGAGATCTATGGTGGGTTCTTCAGTGAGCCAGTTCACATTTAAAACCTCTATTTCACAAGTCTGTGCAAGAGAAACAAACAGGAGCTTGCGAACAGGGACTGCAAACAGGGGAGTTTGCGAGGGAAGGAGAAGGAGAAGCCCTGAGAAGGAGGAGAAGGAGATCCCCTTGCTGAAGAAGCAAGGGAGAGAGCGAACCTTGGGGAGAGTGAATTGCTGACTGTGTGCTTGTGCTTGTGTCTTTTTTTCCCACAGATGATTTCTGTGAATTGTCAGTTACTGTGTGAGTTGGGATTGTGATTGTGTGATTGTCTGGGGGCTGTTTGTACCATTGTTCTCTGCTCAGCCCTGATCAGCTCAATCAGCCTTGTGATCACCCTTCCCCTGTGTGCTTAACGAGGGACAAGGGCTGACCTAGGCAGAGAAGGCCTTAAAAGCCAGTGGCTGAGCGACCAGGGACTGCAAACAGGGGAGATTGCGAGGGAGTTGGTGGGAAGTTTGTGTTTTGTGTAGGTATTATGGTGAAGAGGACCCGCTCTGCTTGTGCCAGCACTGCTTCTGTCTCCTCCTCCTGCGCCTGTATCCAGACAGACATACTGACCATGGATATCTCTACCCAGATCCTGGTGTGGACTTGCAAGGACTGTGGCCTGCATTTCCCACTCTCAGATGGTCAGGCTGGTGAGATCATTCAATGTGACAGGTGTCTCCTGGTGGAATCTCTCAGGAAGCAGGTGGGGGAGTTACAGGAGGAGGTGGCCAGGCTCAGGAGTATCCATGCCCTGGAGAAGTTCCTGGATAGCATCCATGAGGAAACATGCAAGGATGAAGAAACTATCCAGAGGCAAAGGACTGCTGCCACACCCTCGGAGAAGGATGAGATGGCTCAAGCAGAGGGTGGACACTGGCAGCTGGTTACTTCTGGCAGCAGACAGTGCTCCACCCCTGCTCCCATCCCACCCTCCGTTGTGGTAAAGAACCGCTTTGCAGCACTACAGACGGGAGATGAGGTGGAAGATGAGAAGCTATGCACCCCCGATGTTGGGAGGATCTCACCCATCACACCCAGGAGAAAACGTCGGGTTGTGGTGGTTGGGGACTCTCTTCTGAGGGGGACAGAGGCACCTATCTGTCGCCAAGATAAGGCCTCTTGGGAGGTATGCTGCCTGCCAGGGGCCCGTATCCGAGACGTTACGGAGGGATTGTCGAGAATCATCCGTCCCTCTGACTACTACCCCATGCTACTCATCTGTGTGGGAACCAATGATACTGCAAGAGGTGACCCTCTGCAGATCAAAGGTGACTACAGGGCTCTGGGAGCACGGGTGAAGGAGTTCGGTGCACAGCTGCTGTTCTCCTCGATCCTTCCGGTCAAGGGTAGGGGCCCGAGCAGGGACAGATGCATCCTGGAGGTGAATGCCTGGCTGCGGAGATGGTGTTACCAGGAGGGCTTTGGCTTCCTTGACCATGGGGTGCTGTTTCAGGAAGAAGGACTGCTCGGTAGAGATGGACTCCACCTATCCAGGAAGGGGAAGAGCGTATTTGGAAGTAGACTGGCTAACCTGGTAAGGAGGGCTTTAAACTAGGTTCGAAGGGGGAAGGTGACCAAAGCCCACAGGTAAGTGAAACTGAGGGAAACCTGGGGGAAGGGATGGAACTTGGGCGGTGCTGGGGCTGTAACAGCAGGAATAAAAGAGAGGGTAGTTGGGACTGGGGGGGATCAAATAATTGTTTTTTATTTCCTAATGAAGTCATAATACCTCAGGTGAGTGGGGAAGGAGGACACCGGGAGAAATTGCAAGGAGGAAGATGCGACAGGAGGGAGATTCGACAGGGCAAAGTAGGGCAATGGGCCCAGTATCTTAGGTGCCTGTACACAAATGCGAGGAGCCTGGGAAACAAGCAGGAAGAATTGGTAGTACTGGCACAGACAAGGAACTATGATATAATTGGAATAACAGAAACGTGGTGGGATAACTTGCATGACTGGAGCACTGCCATGGACGGATATAAATTGTTCAGGAAGGACAGGCAGGGAAGAAGGGGGGGAGGAGTAGCGCTATATGTAAAAGAGCTCTATGACTGCTCGGAGCTCCACTATGACAGTGGAAACAAGATGGTTGAAAGTCTGTGGGTTAAGTTTAGGGAAGAATGCAACAAAGGGGATGTTGGGGTGGGTGTCTGCTACAGCCCGCCAGACCAGAAAGAGGAGGTGGATGAGGCGTTCTATGGACAACTAACAGAAGTTTCCAGATCGTTACAGGCCCTGGTTCTTATGGGGGACTTCAATTATCCTGATGTCTGCTGGGAAGATAATACAGCAGTGCACAGGCAATCCAGGAAGTTTTTGGAGAATATTGAGGACAACTTCCTAGTACAAATGCTGGAGGAACCAACTAGGGGCCTTGCACCTCTAGACCTATTGCTCACAAACAGAGAAGAATTGATCGGGGAAGTAGAAGTAAATGGCAACCTGGGCAGCAGCGACCATGAGATGGTAGAGTTCAGAATCCTGATCAATGGAAGGAAGGAAAGAAGCAGAACACACACCCTGGACTTCAGAAAAGCAGATTTTGGCTCCCTTAGGGAGCTGATGGGCAGGGTCCCATGGGAGGCTGATCTGAAGGGGAAAGGTGTCCAAGACAGCTGGCTGTATTTTAAAGAAACCCTGTTAAAGGCACAGGAAGATAACATTCCGATGTGCAGAAACAACAGCAAATATGGACGGCGACCAGCGTGGCTTAGCAGGGAACTCTGCGGGGAGCTGAAACATAAAAGGGAGGCTTACAAGAAGTGGAAGCTTGGACAGATGACAAGGGAGGCGTATAAAGATATTGCTCGGGACTGCAGGGATAAAATCAGAAAGGCCAAAGGACAATTGGAGTTGCAGCTAGCAAGAGATGTGAAGGATAACAGAAAGGGGTTCTATAAGTATATCAGCAACAAGAAAAGGATCAGAGGTGGTGTAGGTCCCTTACTGAATGGGGCAGGCATCCTCGTGGTGGATGATGCGGAAAAGGCTGAAGTACTCAATGCTTTTTTTTACTTCAGTCTTCACAGGGAGGGCCAGCTCCCAGGCTACTACACGGGGTAACGCGGAATGGAGAGAAGGAGAGCGGCCCTCGGTGATGGAAAGTCAGGTTAGGGAACACTTAATGAAATTGGATGTGCACAAGTCCATGGGGCTGGATGAACTGCATCCGAGGGTGCTGAGGGAGTTGGGGGAAGTGATTGCAAAGCCGCTGGCCATTATCTTTGAGAACTCGTGGTGAACGGGGGTGGTCCCGGAGGATTGGAAAAAGGCAAATATAGTACCTATCTTTAAGAAAGGGAAAAAGGAGGATCCGGGGAACTACAGACCGGTCAGCCTCACCTCAATCCCTGGGAAAATCATGGAGCAGGTCCTCAAGGAATCCATCCTGAAACACTTGGAGGAAAATAGAGTGATCAGGAACAGTCAACATAGATTCACCAAGGGCAAATCATGCCTGACCAACCTGATTTCCTTCTATGATGAGATGACTGGATTTGTGGATGCGGGAAGAGCCGTTGACGTGGTATACCTTGACTTTAGCAAGGCTTTTGATACGGTTTCCCATATCATTCTCGTCGGCAAGTTAAGGAAGTTACATGGGTTGGACGAGTGGACCGTAAGGTGGATCGAAAACTGGTTAGATCAACAGGCTCAGCGGGTAGGAATCAATGGCTCGATGTCTGGTTGACAACCGGTAACGAGTGGAGTGCCCCAGGGGTCAGTCCTGGGGCCGGTTCTATTCAACATCTTCATTAATGATCTTGATGATGGAATAGACTGCGTGCTTAGTAAGTTTGCGGATGACACCAAGTTGGGGGGGGAATGGTAGATACTCTGGAGGGGAGGGCAGGATCCAGGGAGACTTAGACAAATTGGAACACTGGGCCGAAAGAAACCTCATGAGGTTCAACAAAGACAAGTGCAAAGTCCTGCACTTAGGATGGAAAAATCCCATGCACTGCTACAGGCTAGGGACCGATCGGCTAAGTAGCAGCACTGTAGAAAAGGATCTGGGGATTATGGTGGACGGGAAGATGTATGAGCCAGCAGTGTGCCCTTGTTGCCAAAAAGGCCAATGGCCTATTAGGCTGCATCAGTAGGAGTATTGCCAGCAGATCGAGGGATGTGATTATTCCCCTCTATTCGACACTGGTCAGGCTGCATCTAGAATACTGTGTCCAGTTTTGGGCTCCCCACTACAGAAAGGATGTGGACAAATTAGAAAGAGTCCAGCGGAGGGCAACGAAAATGATTAGGGGACTGGGGCACGTGACTTATGAGGAGAGACTGAAGGAACTAGGCTTATTTAGTCTACAGAAGAGAAGACTGAGGGGAGATTTGATAGCAGCCTTCAACTACTTGAAGGGCTGCTCCAAAGAGGAAGGAGCTAGGCCAGGGGTCGGCAACCCGCGGCTCCGGAGCCGCATGCGGCTCTTCAGCCTCCCTGTTGTGGCTCCCTTCGGCCTTGTTCCCTCTCAGTGCAGACTCCTGCTGCGGCCAGGCTCGGGAGATTCAAATCTCCCGCTCTGAGCATGCTCAGACAGAGCGTGCTCAGGGTGGGAGCAGCCTGGCCCAGAAGCAGCTCTGCCAGCCGTCCCTGCAGCTGCGAGTCTCCGGCCAGGTAAGGGGGCCGGGAAGGGGCTGGAGGGAGGCCTGGAGAGGGGTGGAGGGACAAGGAAAGTGACTGGGTTAGAGGCCTGGAGAGGGGTGGAGGGTCTCAGGTGCCGGGATCTGCTCTGCCCTCCCGGGGCGGCCAGAGGCCTCGGCTTCTTTATTTCTTTCCTTTCTCTTCCCTGCCTTCCTTTCTCTTCCCTGCCTTTCTTTTCTTTTTTTTCTTTTTCTCTTCGTCTTCCTTCCTTCCTTCCTGCTCTTTCTTTCTTTGCTTCCTTCCTTTCTTTCTCTTACTTTTTTCTTTTTCTCCTCCTTCCTTCTTTTTTCTTTCTCTCCCTTCTTTTTTAAAAAGCTTTTTAAAAATTAATTTTAAATAAAAACCTTTCTAAAAATTAAATTTCAATTCAAAATTCATTCCAATTCAATTAATTAAACAAATAATAGTTGCGGCTCCAGACTACTTTTCTTTAGTGGAAGAGGGGGCAAAATGGCTCTTTTCATAGTAAAGGTAGCTGACCCCTGAGCTAGGCTGTTCTCGAGGGTAACAGAACAGAACAAGGAGCAATGGTTTCAAATTACAGCTGGGGAGGTCAAGGTTGGATATTAGGAAAAACTTTCTCACTAGGAGGGTGGTGAAGCATTGGAATGGGCTATCTAGGGAGGTGGTAGAATCTGCATCTTTGGAGATTTTTTTCAGGCTCGGTTAGACAAAACCCTGGCTGGGGTAATTTAGTGGGAGTGGTCCTGCTTTTTAGCAGGGGGTTGGACTAGATGACCTCGTGAGGTCCCTTCCAACCCTATTGTTCTATGATTCTAGGAAACAAACAGTGACCGTACTTAGGGTGCATCTACACTGGCAACTTAGGTCGGCTTAAGTCAACCTAAACAAAGCCACGTCCACACTGGGCTTTTATTAAGTCGACTTAAGCATTTCCTTAAGGTAAGCTTAAGTCAACTTAATAACACCTTAAGTCGACTCCTTAAAGCCAGTGTGGACAGGGATTAGCGCCTAAATTGACCTTATTAAGTTAATTTAAAGCATTACGTTGACTTAATAAGGTCGACAAGGTTAATAAGGGACAACCTTATTAAGTCAACTTAACTTTTCTAGTGTAGACATAGCCTTACATAGTAAAGGAAACCTGGAGTAATACATTAAATCTAATGGGGGCATTACTTACGTAATATGCTGACTAGATGTCTCGTGTTCTCTGCTTGCGGTTGGTCCTCAGGGAAGGTAAAAGCCTATATTGCTGATAGCAAGCTGCTATCCTATTAGCGTTAGCTTAACAGCCATGTTCTTTTGCTTGTTTAGTTTCCTCTTTAATCCCTGCTGGTAAGCCATGTCATCACACAAACCTAAGGAATCAATAACCACCCAAATGTAGATAGTAAAACCACCAAAGATGGACAGGCCACCCTCAGGAAAAGACTGGAATAATTTTAGAAAAAGGTTAGACAAACAAAAGGAATGCAAAGACTATAAAAACCTACCAGCACCCTCAGTGATCCACCTGCCAGCAAGGCGTACTCCCAGCACACACAGACATTAGCTAACTATATAACATGCTCAGTGGCAAACAGGAGCTTGGTTGGAAGGGCACATGTGAGAGACAGTTTGTTGACAATGGGCACTGTAGCTAAAGAGAGGAAGCATGAAAAATAGATGGATTAAAAGGAGGAAGCATGAAACAACAATAGGATGGAGATCCCTCGGAACCACAATGGCCGTAGGCACAGATAAGGTTGTATTACATTGTTATTGGATATTAGCAGGAAGGTGGGATCAGGCTATCCCTCTGTCCTGAGAAGGGAACTCGTTCCTCTCTGGCTTCACTTCCAGTTGCATCTTTCTTGCAGTTTCACTAGTAGTACATGGGGTTGTGAGGCCATTGGGTTAGTAGCAGAGACTGGCATTTGCAGGCAGTAAACTGAAACCTATGTTTTACACTAGCCCCCCCAAATTTCTACCCGCTCTTCAGCCATTTAATTGCCTTCCCCTGAGAAAGGGGATTTCTTCAGAACATCTCTCATGACTTTTCTCACTCATTACTGGCTACTTTCTGTAGAGGCAGACTCCCACTGCTATAGCAATTTGAGCTAAAGCCATCGATCCAAATAGAAGCCTTTGGACTCTTTCTTTTCCTGGTCGCTGTTGCAAATGAAACTATATTAACAGGAGCCTCCTTGGTTCCCTGGAACAGAAACAAATGGCAAACTTCATGTGATTTACAGGTGTAAATCCATTGGGAAGAGTGGAGACTAGAGGACACTTTGCAATCCACAGGATCCGGTCTGTAACATGCAATGTGTCTTGGGGAGCATTCTGTAATAGGCCAGAGTACTGCTCTGAGTTTGTACACTTGGAGATCGCTGGATGAGTGGCTGTATATAAAATGGCATTATGAATGTCCTTAGCAACCAGTGAGACACCATGGTCACAGGCAATGATTATTGACATGAATTAAAACCCAGCTCAAAAATTCTTTTTGGAAGAGGGGCTAACAGACTAAGTATCTAATAACATTTTGCTCTTATAAAGCATCTTTCATTTGTGGATATCAAAGCACCATATAAGTAAGAGGTCAGCTTGTACAGAGAAATTAGATTCAGATCTCAGCTGAATTGGGAGTGGTTGACTTCAGAGTTCTGTTTTGAGCTTTTTAGAGAACGGGCCAGGCTACAGAGTTTGGATCTGATCTGGGAGTGTTCACATTCAGGATTTTTGTTCAGGCCCATCTCTAGCTCATAATTTTCACAACACCCCTGTGCAAGACAAAGCGATGGCTTTATCCCACACGGTGGTCCTTAGGGATAGGCAGGGCCCAGGACAAATTGCCCTGTGTGGGCCCCCATCCCCGCTGCTGAAATGCCACCAAACCGCAGTGCCATGGGGCCCACAAGGGGGGCTGTACTGCAAGGGCTGGGCAGTCGCACTGCTTGCCCCCCCAAGGATGGCCCTGCCCACTGGGCTTTTGCGCTAATTACAGCCATCAGTGCAAACCCCTGGTGTAGCTATGCAAAATCACTGTAAACTTCAGTTTGCACTAATTCCTCTTATTCTGATCTCAAGTTTATAGCAGCGAGGATTGGGACCAGTGCAGCTAGATGAGTGACTAAAATCCCTGGTGTAGACAAGAACTATTATTAACTCCCTTTTACAGCTAGGTAAACTGAGATACCGAGTCAGTGATTAGCTGCTCCGGGAAAAGGACCAATGACCACTGACACCAGTTCACCTGCTTCCTTTCCTTGACCATACTCCTTTTCTTCATGTGGCAGAACAAGCAAGCAGTCCAGTAGCACTTTTAAAGACTATTTCTTGTCTTCAAGTGGCATGTTACAACTGAAAAAAAATTCAGAGCTTTCCAGACCTGTATTTTGTCTGTTAAAATTTTCCAGTTTGACACAGAAATCTTTCAGCTGATATTCTGTTTCCAGGGGACAAACACATACAGAGTTTTTCACAAGACTCCCTTTGCTGTAAGTTTACTGGGGGAAAATATTAAGATGTAAGAGAAGACCATAGTTCTATTAAGGAGGTGGGGAGGGAAAATAATTATTAAAAAAAAGCTCACTTGGCCAAGTGAAGGAAGGGTACATAGGTGTACCCAAAAGAAGGGAAAAAATTCTGCACCAAACATATAAAGAAAATGACAGACAAAAAATACAAGGTCCCACCCAGCAGGAAACTGTAAGCAGCTCTAAGAAATACCAGGGTGTTAACATTAAAGAAGGGGAAGAAGAAAGCACAAAACATCATCAGCTGGCGATGAGGTCAAAATCTGAACTGAAAATGTCTCTGGTCAGTCATGGTAGAAATTTCCAGAGGGGTAACTGTGTTAGTCTGTAGTACAGCAAAAAGGTGCCACAGGACACTCGTTTTTTTTCTGGTCAGTCAATCATTGCCAAGAAAACTCAGTGCCAGGAATTCTAAAGACACTCTGGCCGCTTCATCACAACCCAGTTCTGAGCTCTCTCAGCTACTAAGAGACATGGATCTCTCTAGCAAAGGGGCTTTAGAACATACTGTGTATCCTCCTGGGTCGCATGTGTTCCGCCTTCAAAATAACTGTTGTCTTGCAGCTTTATCCCACTGGGTGAGTAAGCTTCTCTTGCGCCTAAGCACAATATTTCCTGTCTGCTGCCTGTACACCATTACACTATCTTTCCTTCCAGAGGGGTCACTCGTTCTGTACATATTCCAAAATGGGGCCGGAGATGACGGATAAAGAAAAGCACTTTCTCTGTCGAAGGTGGAGGGACTCAGTTGCTCTGAATACAGCCTGGAAACACAGGCACATAACCGTGTAGCAAACGGATCTCAACTCAGTTTCATTTGCAGGACTCGAGTCTCATCTAACAATTTACTTCGGCATCACCGTGGGCTGAGGCAGGTCTGCAGTTTTCTGCATTTGTTTTGTAAATATTTATATGGAATTCATGTCAGGGGACAAAACTCTGCTCTCACTCACACCGGGAGCTGAAACAGGAGCAGACTTAAACCCCCTGAGGTTGGCTGAAATGGGACACACTAGGCTGATGATGCTCACTAATAAACATTTAAACCCAGAGGAGGTGAGCTTTGATTGTAACAGCTGAATCTGAATAGCTATAGCCAGAAATGTAGCTAAGGACCTTTCCAGATTGAACAAGACCTTCCTACCTTATAATTATTGGTACTCACCTTCCTTTGTGCTCCAGTGATTGGCCTTGATTCTACTCATCATTGTCACTGGGATGTCCCTAGGGTTACTTCAGTTCTATGTCCAAATAACAGAGCAGAAATTAAAAAAAATTAATTAAAAAAATTCTTTAAAGGGTCAAACCTTCGCCCTTTACCGTTTGAACATTTGGGGCCAAATTATGCAATTAGATGGACCAGTGAAAATTTGGAATTACTCTGCAGTGTCATTCCCTCAGATGTATATTAGTTTAACGGAGAAAAGAAGCATATACTATTATGGAACAACAGTAAGTAACACTAAGGAAGTAGCATAAGGTTTTTATTTTTTTTAATTTTGTTGTAATGACGGGGCCAGATTCTGATTTCAATTACAGTTGATTAAATCTGACTGGAGTTACTTTGGATATAAAGCATTAGTGAAAGCAGAATCCACTCCACTGCTTTCTTCCTTCATTAATACACATTTTGAGCCAATAATAAATACTTGAATAAAAAGACATATAATTTCACTGACAGAAAAGCAAATTGATGCTGAACGTATATGATACTTTTTCAATTTTCCTCTTATTTTTCCTGATAGTGTTTTGTATTAAATGTTACAGTTGCAGATGCAAAATTTAAAGAACATTTTCTCTTCAGCACTGAGAAACATAACATGTAATTTGTGGCTTCAGCCAAGAGTGATGGCCTTATTAGTAATGGGACTTTACTGATTAACTGCTGTTAGCAAAACATCATCTTCAAACCCGTTAGTCTGAAACTGGCAGCCACTCTGCCGGCAGGAGCTTTTTTATTTCATCTCAAGGGAATTGTAGAGAAATATTTCTCATTCAAACAGCTTTAGTCTTGGCCTTTCAATAATTTTTATGGCCTCAACTAATAGGTTAACAATTTGTTAAAAGCAAACACAGGACTAACATCAAGTCATTCATGGGGAGAAGTTCAAGGACAGAAGTAATAATATTTATAAAGTTGGTTTATTTCCTTTTGAGCAAAAAAAAATGCACGTTAGTTTTAAAGACACAGAGCTAAAAATGAATGCAAAATAGAAGTCAGTGATCAGAAGGGAAGGCCTGCTACTGTCCATTGTTTAGGATCCACAGAAACAAACTCCTGTGGTCTGACTGGTCTATTAAAGGATTGAGCAACTATCAGGGTATATTCTCCATGCAAAAGGGTTTGTCTGGCCCATGGGCAGCTGGTGGAATGAATCTAAACCATTCACCATCTCACCTCCAGGTATAGCAGGGCCTGTCAGCGTTGGGGGCAGGGGTATGGCTGGAGCTCTGCTGTGATCTGGCTTTCCTTTGCTGCAAGAACAGCTCTTGGGGTGCTGAGTTAGAGTAGCACAGACATTGCTCTAATGAGCTTGGTTGCCAGCCAGGGTTGAGAATTAGAAAAGTGGTTTGAAGCGCTAGTGCCTCACCTCTCTGTTCTTGCACAGGCAGCCATAATGTTGGTGTTGCCTAAGCTCTGAGTGCTTGACTTGGCAACGTGAAAAGTTTCTTTCAACGGTATTTGTGTGTGTATGATTTCCAATGTTTTTTAAAGATAGAAACTGAAAAAACCCAGAAATTCTGCCATGTGACTGCAATATTCTGTCCCCTACAAGCTGGAACCTTTATAGTCACCGCCCAGATCTGCACTATTTCAGCTAAAGGAGTAACTACTTCAAGAGCCAGATGCCGAAGAGGGATGAGAACCATCCTTTGCCAACAGGTTTCACAAATGTTTACTCGCAGCAGAGGAATGGTGAGACTCGAGGATCTTGGCATTCCAGCCTGGGTTCAGTGGAGGAGTGGGGTCTAGACTCTGTGGCTATGTCTACACTGGCACAAAGCTGCGTCCTCACCAGGCACTTCCTTAAGTTAACTTAATAACTACCACTCTTCAGGTCGACTTAATGCCTAAGTCCATTTGTTAAGTCGATTTAATGCTGGTGTGAACGCCTAAGTTGACCTAATGCCCTAAGTTGACCTAATTGGCCTCCAGGCCAGGGGATGGGCTGGGGAGAAGGGAGCTGCAGCTCAGGGGAGATGGGGTTTGGGGGAAGGGAGAGCCACAGCTGGGGAGTTGGGTTGCCGGCTCCCTTGCGGCAGAGAAGCCCCAGTCGCAGGGGAACCCCGCGGCCCCGGGGCTCCAGCCGTGGGGAAACCCCTGCGGCCCCAGGGCTCCAGCCACTTGGGGTTGCTGGCTCCTGTGCGGCTGGAACCCTGGTGTGGCAGGCTTAAGTCATGTGTATAAACCCCACACTGGAAAACCAGTGTTAATGGCTCATTCTTAGCCCAGCCACCATTGCCCTGACACACCTACATCAGGTGGAGCACTTAACAGAGAGAAGAGCAGCTCATGTGGGTGGCAGATCTGGAAGGAGACAGCCCTGCAGCCCCCAGATCCAGTAGTGAAGAGGAGAGAAGCAGCCGGCCTTGACTCTGGCATAGCTGCTGAAAAGGGGCCCTCCCTGAGGGAAGGCAGGTCCCACTCCAAGAATACGCAGGAAGGAGATTAGCGTTCCTCACCCTTTCTGCCAGTGAGGCCAAGGAACTGGGGGGTCTCCTCCTCACAACCTCCCTGTCCGTTGCAGGCTGTAGTGTGACCATTAGCCCACACTCTCCTATTGGACACCAAGGGGCTGAGTGCTTTTATAGTCCCCTTTCCAGCCCAGCGCAACCTTCCGCAGCCTGACTCTGGGTCTCCTTTCTTCTTATAAACTTGGCAGCCCCCCAGTCCTCCAGCTTTCCCTGTTTCCTCTCCCAGTTCTCTGCTTCTAGTCTCCTTGCTCAGCCAACACCAGTCTTTCCCCCTCCCCCCCCCCAGCCCAGGCTCCTTGTGTCAATCTATTCCTGCTGCCCACCCCCAAGTCTGTCTTATCAACCATCTACATTTCAGTCAGGCTGGTTCTCCTCATCCTCCCTGCAGCGTGGGCACCAGCAGTGATGGAGAGCGTCAGGCTCACTGCTCTATTCCAGAGCTTGGTAGCACAATAGTCCCAGGCCTCCAGGAGGAAAAGTCCAGCTTAGCCCTGGAGTGCATGCAGTAGGCTTGCGACAGAGGAAATTTTCAGTGAATGTATCTGCCAAATTCTAACGAGTCTCTTCTAAGCATGTACAAAGTGAGGTTTGGTTTTTTTTTTCAAAGACCTGTAACTTGGCCAAATTTGGACTTTTTTTTTAACTGAGATGGCAACAGGCACAAAGGGTTTGTGGGGGGGGGGGGGTGCGCGCGCGCACTAAACCTTCTCAGTGAGACAGTGGGAAGAATTATGTTTTTAACATGGGTAAAACAACTTAGTTCCCCCCCCAGTTTTATTTTTGGAAATGGCTTGTCCATGTTAGCTGGAACTTACCATAAAAAATTCAGCCTGAGCCAGACACCTGACATGGTGGTTACCAAAGGGGTGGCACCCAATGAAATCATAGACAGCAGGTTTAAAAAAAAATAAAAATCTTCACATAAAGCACAATATTTGTAGAACTCCTTGCTTGGGGAGTTGTGAAGGCCCCAAGTAAAACTGGGGTTAAAAAAAAAAATTAGTTTATGGCGGGTGGGCCAGCAATGACTATAAACCAAGATGATTAGAGATGAACTCTCATGATCTAGGTATCCCTCTCGTCTGACTGCCGGAAGCTGGGAATGGATGACAGGGATGGATCACTTGCTGGTGGGGTCTTCTGCTCATTTCCTTGGACCACCAGATGCTGGTCACTGTCAGAAGACAGGATACTAAGCTAGACGGCCTTTTGATCTGATCAGTATGACTGGTCTTATCCTGTGTCTACATGGAAAATTTCAGTCCAAATAACTGGAGTTTTGCAAACTGATAAGCAACTAAAAATAGACTCCTATACTGGGAAGCATCAGGCAACAATACCTGCCAGGGCTGGATTAAGGCAGGGTCTTTAGGGGCTGTGGCCCCCATGGCCCTGCCAAAATTCAGTTTCTTTCCATGGCTTGCCCAGGGACCCTTCACGCCCCCACCCACCCCTGAAAAAGTCACACCACGGTGGCTTTTGGTGGCTGGACTGGCAATTTCAGTGGTGCTGCGGCGTGTGCCACTCTGAATGGGCTCATGTGCTACTGTCAGGGTTGCCTGCCCCTGCTCTAATTGCCCTTGGTTTGTGAGGTGGGGATGAGCAGATTGGCATGCCTTGAGCAGTGGCAGAGCAAGGGTATCTGGTGCCCATGCCACCCCACACCTTGCAGGCCCCTCCACCCCCATACAGGGAAAGAAGGAGTCTCAGCCCCACACCCAGGTGCCCTAGGGAGGGAGGGGGCTCTCTGAGGGGCTGCGGGGGGGTGGGGGTGCACCAGTCAGGCCTTGCAAGAGCCGAATTAGAGGGCTGCTGGCCCAGGCTTCCCACTTTTGGGGCACTGCCAGGTGTCCCGCCCTCCTCCTGCATGGAGGAGGGAGGGCCCATTCAATGCGGGGGGGAGGGGGGGGGAGGCTGGTGCCACTCTCCTGCTCTCCACTGCGCTCTTGGCACAGAGTCCAGCCCCCCAGGGGCAGACCAGTCAGCAGCGGGCTGGGAGTGGGGTGGGCCGGAATGCTGCGCCGAGAGTGCAGCAGAGGTTGGGAGAGTGGTCTCTGGCCCCAGCCCCCTCTCCAGTGCCGGGTGCTGCGGCTGCTCCCCGCCATTCTGGCCTGTGCAGAGGGAAGGCAGGGGTGCCAGGTGGTGCCCTGAAAGTGGGGAGCCTGGGCTGGTGCCCCTCTAATCCAGCCATTGTAAAGCTGGCCCGGGGCCTCCCGCAGCCTGGTGTCCGGGGGCTTGCCCCTCCTTCCCCTTGCTAGACCACTGGTCTTGAACCTTGCGTCTACTTCATTGGAGTTATGGCCTCTGTGATGTTATTCAAGATTTACCCTTGTATAAGAGACTGCAAAATTTAGCCCTGTGACTATAGCCTAAAGGTTTAGGAATGTGACAGTGTAACAGCGTCAACACCCCTGATTCAGTGAAGAACACGGAGAACCTTCCTTTCCTGCAACTAATCATTGATGCTAATGTGCTGCAGTGGAGATTCATCAGTAAGATGACACTGCAGCATCCATCCCCTTGCTTGCATACCAAAGGAGTGTGAATAAAAAGATGAGACCAGCTCTGCACAGGACAGGCTAGGTGGTAATTCTGCCATTAACAGAGCTGCAGACTCATGAAGTGTCTAATACTATGGGGAATATTTCAAGATAGCTGCTTCGTGCTAATGAAAATGCTGTGCTTGTGGGTATGAGCTCATATGTGTTTATGTACATGCATGAAGATATATTGATGAAATCAGACATTTATTTAAAAATACAGTTTATTGGATAAAACATACATAGAACCAAATAAATGCAATTTTTTTATTAAAAATACAGAAATAATTTTGCAATAGTAAAAGAAAGAACTGGCATTGCTCATGAAACATAAACGTGAAGGTTTGGGACCTTTCTGCTTAATTACAGTTGGTCCTCCAATATACTGCATATTAAACATACTGCATCAAATACTGAAACCCAGACAAAGTTTGTTTTTAAACAACTGTAGAACATTAAGGCCAGTAATAACCAGCTTCAGTAAGATGCAAACAGTAGCATACAGCACACAGAATAGTCAGTATACAATTATACAGTAAAACATGCCTCTAAATAGTGACAGAGACTCCGCATGAAGGGATAAGTTACAAATAATTAAAAAATTGGCTTGAAGAAATAAAAAGCACAGTTTGACACAATGGTGGTTACATAATAGTAAATGTATTAATACACTGCACATAATAAAAATGAATATAGTCGACCCACTCATACAGACCATGCGGAATTTAAGTTTTTTGTTTTGCTTGCATGTGTGTGTGTATACATATTCAGGGGTGAAGGGTTGCGTGCATCTATAATACATATGTGCCCACACTCTGAACAAGCTGATGACAAATTTCTTTAATTCTGAGGCCAATAATACTAATATGCTCTTTGTCATAATCATGCCATTCCTAGAACTCTGGGCTTTTTATCTCTACATTATTCTCACTTGTTGTGTAAGTGCTACATTCGTCTTTAATGCCAGGTATCTCTTGTTTGCATATTTGCAAAGTGAATACAAAATGATTTCATATAATACGGTGTTAACTTGTGTGAAATGCTTATTGTTAAACGTGAATGTTTGGGAGGCTTTGTCATCTCAGAAAAACATGAAAGCATGTAACAGTCTGCATGACATTTCCAAGAAGCAGAAGTATGAATAAGATGTCTTTTCCTTGATCACTTTTAGTGCTATACTGTAACACTGGCATAATTAATAATATACATTATGGATCATCTTTAGTAAGTATTACTGGTTTGAAATAGGAGAGCACTTGTAATAATAATAAATAAGTAACCTTTTTAAAAAAAAATCACAGGTCGCCAAACTGTCTTTGCAACCCCAAAACTTATTGGGAATCCTTGTAAATTATTTAAAAAAAATAAAGGAATGCTAAAATATTGCAGTGCCTTGGGGGGAAAAAAAAGAAAGAAGAGCTGCAGAATACATATTAAGTAAATGAAAGTGTCTCCTATTCTGTACTAGAGGGGAACACAGAATCAGAACTGCATGGCTTAGACCAGCAACCTGCAGCTGCGGAGCCACATGGAGCTCCTTGGCTACCCCCTTATGGCTCCGGGCTTTGCGCCTTTGGGCTTTCTCCACCACGGGGGGAACCCTGCCAGCAGCCCATGCCAGGCTCTAGCCCTCCCATCCCCCACCACTGGGGGATCCTGCAGGGGCCTGCTCCTGGTTCCAGGCTCCCACTCACCCATCAGGGGACTGTGCGGCAGGTGCTGTGGCCCAGGTCCTCCCACCCCCACCAGGAGACTACACCCATTGCGGCTCTCAAAATATGTGGCTATTGAAGGAATTTTTTAAACATGGCTCTTCTTATCTTTCGGGTTGCCGACCCCTGGTTAGACCCAGATTCAGGAAAGCTCTTAATCAGGGGTTGAGCTGTAAGCACATGCCTAAATTCCATTAAAGTCAATGGAGCTGAAGCATGACTTTGCCTAATCAGGAGGGGCCCACAATAAATTAGCAGACCATGATGATTTTTCTCTCATTGAAGGAAAAAAATCTGGTGCCAAAGTCAAACAAGGAAAATGTGAAACTGATTGTGCTCTCTTTTCACTGGAATTGCTCCCAGTGTATATCAATGTGAAAGAAGAATCCAGCTTTGAAAGTTTTAAAAGCCAGTGCATGAATCAGACACGCTGGTAAGTTGGGCCGTGATGCAAAAAAGCCGAGAAGAGCACAAAAGGTAATGGAATCTACAGCTACTGGTGGACGATGTGTGGGGAAAGAGGTTAATTCTGGGTCTATCTTAGCAAGATGAAGAAAAGTTAGAATCAAGCCACTTTCACAGCACACAGTGCTGTGATAATAGTTTTATATGGAAATAATCCTGCTGGGGAAATAAGCCGAACTGCCATTCACAGATAGGCTGATGGACCCTGGTCAGCCCAATATAGCAGCAAGGGGGTGAAATAAGTAAGCAGAAACATGAAAGCAATCAGAGCACACCTGAATCAAAGAATTTCAAATAAATTAGGCTTATACACACTTGACATTTAGTCACGAGCCCCAATATTTCAGGCAACATCATTCAGTCCTATCACTGCACCACTACACATGTTTCCAGTAAAAGGAAGTCTCCTTTATTTACAATCTATTTTGCAATGTTAGAAATTGCTAATGAAGAGTCCTGGGGAGCTAATATATTTAAGGTAATTTGCCATTTAGAGAACAGTTACTTGGGGGTTGATTGAGAACCGCTGCAAGTCAGTGGAAAGGCTCCTATTGATGACTATGAATTCTGGATGAGATAGGAATACCTGTGTTCCCCCTTAATACTCTCTGATGCAGTAGCATTTTATTTATCAGTAGTAAATTGTGGAGACTATAACAAATGGGGGAAAAAACTGAATAGGAGATCGCATGAATCTGAACAACTGAATAAGATTTCACAATCTTTTATTCAGTTTTCTGCTGGCTACTGTATATACATGAAAAATAAAAAAGTATCTATATATTTACTTGACGTGTAAAGTCTCTTGCAAAATAGCTATTTCTAGGGAGCTACAGTAATGAGGAGAAGATACAGTTAATGGTTTGATAAATTCAAAGTTAATATACTATTTTTTTTAAACCTGCAGAGATTGTAAAATATCTGCAGGATGTAATGAGAGCACCCTGCTTTTCTAATCACTGCAAAACCTGAGGCTTATCTATCAAATTACAGTGCATTAAAAATCAAAGCTAACATGCTTTGAGGCCAATTAGCAACTAAAAAACCCCCAATCCCCATACACACATACATAAAAAGCCCCCACAGTTTGCTGGATGTGGGCATAGGTGCTGGAACTAGGGACATGGCTGCATCCCCTGCTTTGAAGTGGTCTCCATTATATACATTATTTTTATTAATTATTACTAATTGTTAATCAAGTACTACAATTATTGTGTATAATTAATTACATCACAATTTTAAATATACTAATCATGTTCTATATAATTATATATTATATAATGGTACATAATATGTCATAACTATCATTATTAATTATTTATAGAGATTAATTATTATAATTATTTGAGTAATTATTAATTAATTACTCCTCATTATTAATTGATTGGCTGGCAGCACCCTCACTATAAAAACTGTATCAGCACCCCTGGATGTGGGCTCTAATGATGAGGATTTGGAAGGAACTCAGTGCGATATTAGTGCAAGCTGGATTTGTGCTATTTTGAGGCCTGATGTCAGATTGCCACCTTTCATAGCTGGTTTAAAAAGGCTCCTCCGCATGTCTCTGCCACTGCTTGAAAACAGAGATACCAAATCAAATTCTGATTTCAGTAACACTGGGATAAAGCTGAAGTGCCACTGAAATAAAAAAAAGCCACTCTGAATTCACCTTGGTGTAACTGAGTTCAAATCTGTCTTACGTTATTGCTGGTTTCTGTATGAAATGGAGAGCACACAACTATTGTAATGAAGGTAACAAAATAGACGTTTACAGGCTAATTTATGTACTACCGAACACATTCTCTCCGCCTGGCTTTTGGCCCTTTCTCTCACACCACTATTGCCTTGATTCAGTCATGTGCCATCCATGTATGCCACATATGCATTGCATGCTCATGAAAACCGTGAATATGGCTTCCTGACCACATGGGACAATTCCATCCAGTCCCTGAATGTACTTGAAGGATCCCATTTTGTGAATAAAATGGGGTCCTTCACACAGTGTGAAGAGGACCTCACTGTAAGTGCAAGGTCAAAACTTATGTGCAAGTGTAGAATTACATCCCTCACTAAAAAAGTCATTGAATGCCACTGCCCTGATTGCTGAGAGAACTGCTCTTCCCATTCTCCTCTCCTGTCTGATGGCTCTGTCTTGTCTCCCTGTCTCTCCATCCCCAACTAGCAGCTTTGACATAAGGAGCTGCCGACTTTCAGACCTGAGTTGCAGGGAAGTTGGAAATGTGTTTGCTTTCGTGGCTGCAATCTGGTTGTCTCTGTGGATATCTGCACCTGTCTGATGTGTGTCAGACAGGGGACTGGCTTTGCTTAGTACTGGACTTCTGTGTGTTGAGCTTAACATACTATAAATGAAACAGTAAAAATTGTGGGACCCAGTGTAATCATGGGAACAGAGCATGATCCATACCTGCTTTATCCTAAGATAAAGCTTTATCCTAAGATGCACCGTATGATTTCCAGGGAACAGTATGTGATGTGACTGCTTGTTCTATCTTTTGTAACGTTAGCCTAGAAATAATAAATATTTGTGCAACTTTAAAAGTCCCAGGAAAAGGGAATGTTAGGAGGCAGTAGAAACAGACAGGAGGTAGAGAAAAACTTACGCTCACCATATGTAAATTTGCTGACACTGTATATTTGGAAATAATAATTAACCAGACATCTGAAAAGCTTCCTCAAAAATTGCCTTTGATGCTGGCACATTAAAGCAGAAGACCATTTTGCAGACCAGATAATGAGGAGTTTAGTTGGGGAAAGAAAGATATTCCAATCCAAAAATATCAGCAGGTGGTAACCTTGGTCAAAACAAAACTTGTACTAGAATGTTCTGTGAACAAAGAAGTCCACTCTGTGTTCTCTTTTCTGAAAGGAGTGGCAGGAGAGACGGGGCTGGAAAAGGAGAGATGAAAAGCAGAGAAAAGGGAAAGGGTGGGATAGAGGAAAAGCAGCCAGGAGAGCTAACAGGTAGAGACAGGGAGATGGAAGGGATGGGGTAAGAAAAAGCAGTGGAGCCACGAAGAAAGATGGGAAGGGGGAAAGCAGAGGAAGTGGAGTTGTAAAGAGACAGAATTGTAGTGAGATGAAGGAGAGGAAAAGAGGAAGAGAGTCTTGAGAGAGATAATAGAGAGGAAATGAGTAAAGAAAGAGATAGGAGGGTGGGGAAGGAGAGCAGCAGAGGAAGGGAAGAAAAAGGGCTAAAATAGATGCAAGAGATGCTTGTGTGAGGAGCAAGTTAGATGTGGCCTACATAAAGAGACAGGGCAGATTAACAAGATGGAGGATCGTCCTGGGGCCTAGCCTGCAATTTAGGGGACCTGGCTGAAATTCTTGGCTCTGCCAAAGCCAAGCTTAATGAAATTCTAATAGAAAATAGTTCTATGTTTTTCTTCCAGTTTTTGACCAGCTTATAGAGTGACCAATATTTTTTCAAAAGATTCAAATTTGTATTTAAAAAAACCTTCACAATAATATTTTCAAAAACTTTTCATGAAAGTATTTCCATTTTTGAGCCAGTTCTAGCCACAGTTTTCTTGTGTGACCTTGGACAAATCACTTTCTCTCTGAGCCTCCATTCCTCACGAGCAACAAAGGAGGAAGAATATGCATACTTCCTTTCTGCTGACCTTTGCCTGTCTTATCTAATTAGGTTTTAAGCACTTCAGGGCAGGTACAATCTCTTAGTATGTATATGTACAGGGCCTAACGTAATGAGCACCCGATCCCTAAATGCTACTGTAATACTATTTATTTATTTATTTATCTGCCTAACACACCTGTCTAGTAAACAAAAGATTCTGGGTGTGAGCCCCATTAGCACCCAAGGGTGGAGGGTCATCTTCTGCTCACAGTTAAACTGGTATAAATCTGGAGTAACTCCACTGAACTTACAGCAGTGTAACTGAAAGTTTGGAATCTGGCCTGGTTTCTTACGGGAATGTGATTTCTGTCTTCCACTTTCTATGCAAAGTGCATAGATGAACGATAGACAGTGGGTTTTATGCGATAGAAGCATAGCGGACAAAAGGTTTGGATCTTGGCTTTCTTCTCTGTGACGTGAAAAATGCACACAGGCTTCATAAATCTCTCCCTATCAGACTGTAGAATCCTAACTTCTGCCAGTTGCATTTTACATGTTATGTACTGGGTACAGATCCTCAGATGGTGTAAATCAATGTAAGACAAGGGCTTTTTTTGTGATGGTACTCAGGGGTACTGAGTATCGGCATCTTTTTTTCACAGCAATGTGGCCCGGCTCCTGCTGTAGTCGCTGGAGGCTCCAGGTCCAGAAAAGAAGATAGCTTTTTCTTTAAATACAATGCCAAGTGGAACTGAGCCAATAAAGACACTCCTAGCGACAACAGCATATTAGGTATGTCATGAAGAAGACAGATTAGATTGGCCGGGTAATTGTTTTGTTCCACTGAAACTCAGGTGTATTGATCAAATCTCAATATTGCCGCTGAAGCAAACACTCAGGGATGAAAACACATTACAGATCAGGCAACCATCAAAATAAGGAATAACATTAAACATCAGTCTTTCTCTGGTTTAGATTAATGCAAGTTTTCTCCCCCCACCTTACCTCTGAATCCAAAGAAGGGGAAAGTTGCATAGCAGTTACATTCTAAAATGTCCTTACTATTATTTCTCTTTGTCTTCAGCCCTTTACCAATTCCTGGTCTTTTATAAAGTACTTAGAATGAGGAACTGGTGGCCTGTAGTTTTATCTTTAAAAGAGGAGGGCACCCTGACCTCTGCCCTTAACAATAAGAGTGAAAACGCTGAACCATAAAGAAACAGTGATGCGCACAGGAAAGATTCAACACAAAGCTGGAAGTAGGTCAGAGGCGACACGAGTGGACTAGTAAAACACAGGTCTTCCTCCTCTTTGAAACTTGCTCTTCTTAGCTGATGCTTTTATTTTACTCACTTCACCGCCTGCCTATTAACCAGCCCAGCCTAGTTAAGCAACAAACATGTCCATCACTTCTCCTGTGCAATCTCCAGCACTGCCCTTGGTAGCTTTCCAGAAGCCAAAGGGAGAAAGACTCTTCGGCTATGTCTACACTTGTTAATTTAGGTCGACTTAGCATGTCTACACTTAAATTTTAAGTTGACTTAGGGGGACCCTACAAAATCGACCTAGAGCATCCACACTGGATGCCTAGGTCGACTTCTAGGGGCTAGGTGGACCTGGGACAGGTCCATGGTGGCATGGAGGGCATCCCTTGGAGGTCCATGGTGGCATGGAGGGCATGCCAGGGGGCTCAGCCTTTGCCCCATTGTACCTGGGTACAATGGGGCAAAGGGGAACAGGGACCCTGGCAGAGCATAGGGGCAGGAAGGGCAGGGCTCTGCCCTGCCCTTTGGGGGTGCATGCCAGGCTCCCTGTGCCAGCCCCCTGGCAGGAAGGGCAGTGGGGGAGTCCTGGAGAGCCCTAAGTTGACTTAGAGTCGACTTAGGGCTACTCCAGGTCTACATTGGCTTAAGTTGACTTTAGAAAGTCGACTTAAGCCAAAAGTCAACTTAAAAGGAGGTTTTACAAAGTCGACTTAATTTTTCCTTAAGTCGACTTAAGCAGCTGTTTAGTTGACTTAAGGAAAGTGTAGTGTAGACGCAGAGTTTAACATGACTTAAGCAAGCTTAAGTCGCCTTAATTTACAAGTGTAGATACACCCGTCCATAGCAGGAGGGCTCTTTGGTACTGTCCTGGCAGTTCTTATTGTTATATTAGGTCACCATCCAAGGGACTGATGAATTTGAAGCACTATCAAGTGCCATTACTATTAAAAGGGCTGATTGTAATGGGCCACTTAGGTTGCTTTTAAACAATTTTGTTTTTAAATTCCACCAAGGGTGTGATTCCAGATATTTGGGAGTCATGTATAAAGCAATGGGAGATTTTGCTTGGTTCCATGTTTAAAGGCTCTGTATGTAGAATTTAATTGGCATTTTGAAACGGAGAACCCACAACACGTCTCTGTGTATGTAACAGCCTCATGGAGTGTTTCCTTCCTGTATGAAAGAAAGGATCGTAAACTCATCACAGATTCAGGCATGTGGAGGGTTAACAACATCTCCCCCTCCCCCACTGCCACTCAGCCTGCCCTTTGCTGATGAAAATGGGTGGCTTAGCGAATCTCCCCAGTGGTACGCTGACAGGCTTCATGAAATGATTCCCTGAGCAGCAGAGTGTATAAACCAGCAGGGAAGGAGTTGTTTGGGAAAGGGGCAGGAGTATGCTGGTGGGCTTTTGCTGTTTCTTAGTAGATCAAAGGTGGATGAAACAGGCCTTGTTAGACTTTAGTTACTTTAGAACTTGGCTGAAGTAGCTTTGTTTTCTGGGCCAAGTTCTGGTCCCAATGAAGTCAACAGTCAAACTTACTCTGGCCTCAGTAGGATCAAGATTCAGCTCCAGATTCTTTATTTAGTTATGGAAAAGGGAAACATTGTACTTTAGACTGCCACTGCGAAAAGTCTTCTGTGTTCCAGGCAGAGTCTTAAAGTGCCAACATATTTTACTATAACATTTCTTCTAAAAATAAACTTTTTCTCTACTGCTTAACCTCAGACTGAAAGCCTATTGCTTAAACTGCAGGTAACCTAACCAGACACTAACACGTGTGCTGAATCCAGTCCTGCTGAAAACACTACACGCACAGTGACTTATCTCCAACACATCCTGTGAACACACCCATCAGTTCAGATCCAAGCACCTGGTAGTTCAGAGAGTGGGAACAAAGTGAGACACATTCTCTAAATGAAGTTCTGTATAGTTCGAATTCTGAGTCCAGGGAACTTGCTCATGCTGTGTAGTGTGAAGTATGTGTGATAATACCACTGCAACCGCAAAAGAATTTACAACAGGAAGCATCACAGCTGTTGCTTATTAGCTTCAGTACAAATTACACAAAGCAAATTGTTAGCAGACATGTTCCCATAATATTTAACTCATGGCAATGAATAAAAGTGAGTCTTTTTCAAGTCCAATTTCAGATTTCCAAGAGAAACCATTTCCAATTGCCCATGAAGGGAGTATGGATGAGGAAGCAGCATGTAGCTATTGCAGGGACTCAAAGGCAGAGTGCACTGTGATTTGCTAACATTTTCTGGCAAAGCCATGCAGGTTTAGAATCATACTTTGTGTGTATGGATGTTCCCATTTCTTCAACCCTGTTTGACTTAATTTCGTATTAAAAATGTCACCCTTTATGTGTTTGAGTGCTGCATTCTGGAACCTTTTACTGGCAAAACTTTTGTCAGTCATCATGGGGTGTGAAAAAAACACCTCGCTGATCGACATAGGTTTTGTCAGCATAAACGCTCCTGTGGACAGCACTATGTTGTTGGCTTTCCTGCCAACACTACCGCCGTGCCATTCAGTTAGGTGGTTTCATTATGCTGGCGGGAGAGCTGATACCAATACAGCTGTGTCGCTGTATGTTTTAAGTGTAGGCTAGTCCTTCAGGTTTGCTTTTGGGAAAGGATGTCATTTTCCTCCACTTTCCCCTGAAAAGGCTTATTCTGAGTTATTTTTCTAGCAGTCGAAGTCCACTGATACAGAAGAAGCATGTGCCAACAGAGCATTCTCTTAACATGAACTCCAGAAGGGAGATTGGAGAAAACAGAAAAAACTCCACAGCAAAAGACTCAGGACTGAATGGTTATCTGTGGTTTACAAACTATACACAGTAAGCCTCTGGACTGGAACACCCGGGGCATGGATGTCCTCCCAGTTACATTGGTTTCAAAACTTGAATACTTGATTTAGGGCCTGAAAGAAAGCCCATTGAAGTCCCTGGGACTCTTTTCTAATGACTTCAGTTGGCTTGTGGTTGGAAACAGTGTGAAAGGAGGAGAACAGGACTTCCAGGGATCACCCATTCAGAATACACCCACACCTCTGATATCGTTCTCACCCATTCTGGCAGCTCAGCTCCACCAGCTCCTCAGCATCACTGTTGTACTTGCTCTTCAGTACCTCACTGCCTCCCCTTCACGGCTTGCGTCTGAACTGGAGCATTCCAATGGCAAAATAAAATTCCGCTCCGGCCATATCTTTGTGAGCTTAGGATCAACGTGACAAGGATTGTGTATCACCGCCTAGAGAGGGAGTGGAGGCTGCAGAGCTGGCTTTTTAAGCAGACACATGCCTAGGGCTCCAAGCAGTAAGGGGCTCTGTCACCTGCTTCACCTACATCAAAAGCCTCATCTACAGCCTCCAACTGGGGCTCAGCCTGCTTTTGATCCCTCTTACGTGGCAGCATGGGGAGCTGCTGCCTCTGCAGAGCTATCAGGATCACTAAGCCTGACTGATGTACAAAGGTACCCTTGGACCAGGCTGTGACAAAATCTTTGCTTAGAGCAATATACAGCTACCAGACTACAGACTGAATTCCCAGAGGGAGTGAACCATCCTAAAAAAAAAAGTCATCTTTTTTTTAAAAAGTGGGGTTGGAACTTGGAAAAAAACCAAACAAATAGAATAATAATAGTAGGAAAAGACTGGAAAAATATTAAATGAACTTTGGCTTAGAAAGATTGTTTGCAATATTCCAGTTTAGTTAGCATCATTGACAAATGGGAGATTGAAAATGACTGTTAGAAAAGAGGATTGTGGGCTTTAGCTTGAACGGTTCGAAGCCCAGGTGTAATCTTCATTGGCACAAGCACCCCTTAAAATGTCGCTAGTGTAACTAGCTATTAGCTCCCGTTGTGTGGCTAACAACATAAATTGACCCTGTTGTAAATGAGAATTGCCGTCTCCAGGACCATGCTTGTATTTTCAGTTGTACTAATCTGGAGAGGTCAGAGATCCCTGATAGTGGTCAAGCAGCAATATTTGAAGTGAAGTAGGCGGGAGGATGTTATTTCCCTCTCTAGGCGGTGATACACAATCCTTGTCACGTTGATCCTAAGCTCACAAAGATATGGCCGGAGCGGAATTTTATTTTGCCATTGGAATGCTCCAGCTCAGATGCAAGCCGTGAAGGGGAGGCAGTGAGGTACTGAAGAGCAAGTACTACAGTGATGCTGAGGAGCTGGTGGAGCTGAGCTGCCAGAATGGGTGAGAACGATATCAGAGGTGTGGGTGCATTCTGAATGGGTGATCCCTTTTGAAGTCCTGTTCTCCTCCTTTCACACTGTTTCCAACCACAAGCCAACTGAAGTCATTAGAAAAGAGTCTGCCTCAGTCAGCAGCAGCAGCTGGGGCTGGAAGGGGGAGCCGGGGTGGCGGGGAGTCAGGGCTGTGGAGGGGGAGGCCAGGGCCATGGGGAGGGGGGCTGGTGGTAGGGAGCTGGGACCATGTGGGATCCCCCATGGGCCTGTAAGGGGCACCACAATGGGCTTTTACCTAGGGCCCCCAATAGCCAAAGGCCGCCTCTGGGAGGCTGACAGCACTGGATTGCCATGGGGCAATTTATGAAGCTAATCCAGCCCTTGCACTGGAAGAAAGCATTTGTCAGTGAGGGAGAAGATGCCATGGCAGTAGCAGTAGTCAGTGAGAAGGAAGAATGAATGAGCTGTGTCAACAGAATGGGTCAAATTGGTCAGCCCCTTAAAAAAATTAGTAGCAGGTATATTAAGTACAGGTCTACCCTCTTAAGGCTGTTTTAACTACAGTAGTTAAAGAACTCACATTCAGCATTCCAAAAAATTTTAGACTATGCCTAAATTCCTTTTACAAAAAGAAATACTCATAAAACGAAATTGCTTAAAGCAACGGAAATGTCTTTTGATCCAGCAATGATTCTTTTAAAGTAGAAAACAGACACACCAATTGCTTTTGAGGATACACACATGCAGACACCTCTTCAGAACGGTTCAGAACAGAACGTGTTTGGGTACAGTCTGAAGCGAAAGCCATGAACAAAACAAAGTAATTTGTACAAGCAATGTCTAAAAATGTCTAATTTGGAAATGAATAACAGGCGTGTTCTGAATCTTTAGTGCTTGTTCAGAGAAAATTGGCTTGACAACGTTTTACACAGCAGAGCTATTTAACTATCGTCTTTGACAGGACTTGAGAGGGAAAAGTTAGTTATAATTGCAATAGTGCTACAAAAACATTTTTCTCCTAATTGCTCTAATTTCAATACATGCAAAAAGGAGCTTTTGCTATATATTGTACTTCTATGCAATACAACCAGTTAAAACAAAAAACAAAACATCAAGGACAAAACATTTAACATCCTGGCATTTAACAGTCTGTCATACATAAAAGCTTAATATATTAAAAAAAAAATAGCACCACTGTCTATATATACAAGATCCATACAATGGTGTATGAACCTTCTTTCAGCACATTGGGTATAAAAATATCATTGTTGCTAACTAGTTTATATACGTTGTCTCAGATTTCTGATTGCTCTTCAGTTTTAAGGGCTCCAGAGAGGAAAGGGAGAAGAAAGAGAGTGTATTAGGAATACAGCTGTAAGGAACCAGAACTTCTGGTTTGTGGGAAACTCCAATATTTGTAATGTGTTTTTGTTCCAAATCAGAAAAAACCATTGAATTTAGAAATGTCATGAAGAATGAAATTTGAAAAGAATGCTTTTGGGTGAATTGAAGTATTTCATTTGAATTAGACTTTCTATAGGACACAAAATAAAATACATTGCCAAAGGACAAAATTGTTTTGAAAATAAAAACTCCAAATGTTCCCTCCAAAGAATGTCAAAAGTGAAATATTTCAATAATGGTAAAACATTAGTTTCCAAAACAAAACTGTGTCAAAATCAATGTGTTCCCATGTGTCTGATGAAGTGGGATTCTGCCCATGAAAGCTCATGCGACAAATAAATTTGTTAGTCTTAGAGGGTATGTCTACATTAGCAATTTAGGTCAACTTAAGGATCCTTAAATTGACCTAAATTATTCCATGTCCACACTGGACTTTCATTAAGTCAACTTAAGAAATTCCTTAAGTCAACTTAATGAAAGCTTAAGTTGACTTAATGACAACCGCCCTTCAGGTCAATTTAAGTCGACTTAAGGATGGTGTGGATGGGGAGTAACCCTTAAGTCGACTTTATTAAGTTGACTTAAGGCCAGTTAAGTCGACTTAACAAAGTGGACTAAGTCAACTTAAAGTGTTGCCACTTTGTTAAGTTGACTTACTAAGATAGATTTTAAGTCGGCTTAAAGTTGACCTCATTAAGTCAACTAAACAAAGTCGACTTAACTCTTTCTAGTGTAGACATACCCTAAAAGTGCCAGAGGACTCCTTGTTTGTTATGTTCCCATGGAAAGTTTACATTTTAATGAAATGGCATTTTGCAATGGAAAAACATTCCACTGAAAAGTGTTTGACTTTTCTAGGTCAGAGATAGTTATATCACAATGTAGAGGGTTTCTGGATGGAAGGAACTAAAAATCAGAGGATTTAAAAAAAAAAGAAAGAAAGATAGGCATTGAAGAACATGTAAGAAAACAAGATTGTCCCCAGGATTTTCTGAGTGTGACATTACATATCTAGCAAGATCCTTACACTCTTTTGGGCTCTGATTTTAGAAGCAGATCAAATAAGTAGCATTATTTTAAGCAAAAGATTAAACTTTTGAAAATACACCAGTGAAAAATGAACTGTACAATTGTCATGTTGGTGTGATATTTATGTCTCTAGCACACAACTGACTGAGCAGATTTTCATTCTGTGCATCATGGACATAAAGCAACGTGGATCAGCTTTAGTTCTAATAGTCAGCTTGTTTAGATATTATAATATTTTATATTTAGCATTACAGACATTTCAGTAAACACCTTTATTCAGGTGTTCCTTTCAAAGGCATTTCAGTGTGCATACAAGGCCTGTTGAAAACTGGTTAGTCATTTGTGGGTCCAATACTGGAAACGTGTAAGCTCATAAGTAACTTCACTCATGTGAATAACACCGAGTTTCAATAAAACCACTTGTGAGATTAAAGTTACCCACTTTCGTACATGTTTTCAGGATCAGGCCCTGGATTTGTATCTTTTTGTAACAGGTTTATTCTAATGTAGCACATAAAAAGGAGTTTTATTCTGTGAGACATTTTTGGTAACATTTTATTCTTCATGAACAAGAGTCAGATGGTACCGTCTGATCCCTGCCATATATAGGTTTGGGTGGTCCATTCTCCAAGACTGATTGAGCCTGGCTATAGTTAAACCCCTAGTATCTCAAACAGTTGCTAAAAAATCTGGATGCCCATTAAAAGAGAATGATGCTGTTTAAACTGAAGAGGTGGAGGTATTCTTTTGATAAATCTAATTTTTAAGGAAGAAAATAAGAGCATATCCAACCCATAATTAATCTACTATTTTTTTAAAAAATATACTTGCCCTGGCATGGTTACATAGGATGTAGGCAATCCTCTTTTTTTGGTTTCTTTTATCATGCAGAAGGACATTTTTAATCTACTTATGTCCTAAAACTCAACACATTTGCATATATGCTGAAAATTAACAAGATTAACCACAATTGCAGTTTAAATCAGGAAATTAATCTAGAAAATCTACCTTTTAGATCCAACACAGTTGAAAAAGTATAGTGTGTGCTAAGTTTTCAAACTTTCTTTTGGAGAACAATTCCACTGCATTTTTCTCTTTTTTTCTTTTTTCTTTTAAGAGTGCCACAAAATATATGGCTCCCAGGAATGGCTCAAGCAAGGAGGGAGACCACTGAGAATGCCAGACACTCTGGGGGCTATCCACCTGCTCTTTGATTAAATAAATGAGATGTAATTTGTTGTGGCATTCTATTAGGGACACTTTTTGGGGTTTGGTTTTTCTAAATATTGAATTAGTTGTCTGTGAACAATGAAGGTCAGATCATGCTAGGAGCAGCAGTTCCTCATTTGTGTGTATACTAGCCGTAAAATCAAGGTGGCTCAAGCACACCCTATAGAAAACCACCATGTCATCAGCAGCTAAAGCCTGAAGTTTATTAGGATTATTCCCTCTAGTGGGAAAAAACTTTTCTTTTCATTTTTTTCTACTAAAGACTTTCAAGTTTTCCAGATAGTGCAAGAGGTGGGGTAATTCCCATAAAACAACAATAGTTGACTAAACAAAGGACATTAATCTGGACCTTTTCCAGGTCTTTTATCTCCTAATGTTGTTGTTCTTGGGTCTGCATTATAATTACAACCCTGATGAGGGCAAATTTACTGATTATACCCTAGAGACTGATGGTTACTAACGAGTGACTATTCTATAGTCTCTCATCCATCCTCAGCATTTGTCAAAGCTGCATTTGTTTCTGATTTCCAAATTCTGATTAGAAAAATAGGACTTACTATAATCATAATAACAATATTAATGATACAAAATAATTATTGTAATAATATACTTTTTGGCAAATTATTAACACAGAAGAGCCAAAAAGACCCCATTGGATTAAAAAAAGGTGAAGATGCACAAGTATTAAAAAAGACAAAGTCTTTGTTAGAAAAGAGGAAAAAAACAATTCAAAAATTGATGTATTTCCATAAGGCAACATATTACCTTTACTCTGCTGTCTGGGATTATGTTGGAATTGGGTCACTGTTTAAGGAAATGTCAGAACTTTGCTTGCTTGAGTTTATCAATGTGGTAACAAAGTTTCAATGCTGGTCCCAATTTCAGCCCCAAGTATTTCATGATCATGTCACTTTTCAGCAACAATAAAGCATTGCCGTCAATCTCCTGGTGTAAAAAAAGAAGAAAGAGAAAGAAATCAAGATCTATAACCCATGACCAGTGCTGAAAAAGCAAGAGAGCAGACTTTCCAGTGAAGCTAAGACATCTTTCAGATGCATCTTCAAATGGCTTCATTGAGAGTAGAGCTGGCTGAAATTTTCAAGTTTTAAATTTCATCAAAGCACTTTGAAGTTAAAAAGGATCAGCTCACTGCAAAGTATTATCATGACTTCCAATGCTGCATCATATCTGTTTGATGTCAGATCTTGCCTGTCTGATCCATGTGTTACTAATGAAACATTACTTCATTTCCACTGACCGTTATTGGGCTTCTTATTAGGTGATGAAGCTGATCCGCAGCAAGGTCACTTTCTGATTAACTCAATCAGCAGTTGATGGTCAATTTCCACTCCCTGCCCTCGCACACTACACTGTAAATCTCTCTCTTTATCTCTCCTTCCTATCATTTCAGGAGGGTGAGGCTATGTACACACGACAGACTTGTCCCGCAATAAAGTTGTTGCGGGATAAGCAAGCGTTCGTTATGACTCTAATGCTTTCCCTCGTCCACACAGCACTCCTTGTAACGAAAAGGAGCGTTCACACATTATAAGGAGCAGTGCATGGTGGGCACCTATCCCAATACGCACTGCTGCAGCCAGCCTTTGGGCACCCCGCGGGGCTTCCCTGGGGCCGTTCTCTCGGAGGCTGGAGTCCCAGCCCCAGTCAGACAGCTCCCGAGTGTGAGCTGCCGGCCTGGGCAGCAGCCAGCAGGGTTGAAGCCACCCGTGCTTGGGTGCTCCCACTCGGGAGCTGCCAGCCCAGGTGGCCAGTGCCCGGGAGCCACCTGGGTTCCTGGTGGCTCCAACAGCAACGGAACTTCTGTGGCAGTTCTAGCGGAGCGGTGAAATTGACAAGTATGACAACTCTGGTGTCCCAGAGTGGCCTCGATTGGCACTCTGGGACATTTCTGGAGGCTGTCAAAAGCACAAGGAGCGTACACAGTGGCTCTACCGCGGAACAGCTGTTCTGTAGTAAGCCTAACCACCCTCGTTTAGGTGGTCTACCTGTTGTACGGCAAGAGGGCTGTTGCCACACTACAGGCAAGATTGTAGTGTGTACGCTCTCAGCCTTATCGCACGGTAAAACTCCTTACCACGTGGTAAGGCTGTAGTGTGTACAAGCCCTAAGATAAAGGAAGAATCAATGTTGCATTCAAGTATGGATACAACCAACATTTGCATAGCATAATGAAAAACAAATTTCTGGAACACAGAATGAAGTAAAATAAAATACTGTCAAATGATTAGAGTGAATCTAGCTTTTTCTAGATGTTGAGATGGGCCTTTTTTTCCTTTAACATTATTAGTGTGTAAGGGTTAGAATTAAATTACATGGCAAGAGTGTACCAGAGGGAGCTTTCATATTTAATTAAATATCCTGCAATAGGTCTGTGCCTCTAAAAAAAATGTTTTCTTGATTTCTCTTTATTAATACTGTTTCAGCTCTGATAAGAATACACTGCAGAATTCTACAGTAATGATCTAAAATTCTGCAATAACACTATGAGAAGATGCAAAAGCAGATCCTTAGCTTCTGTAAATTACTGAAGCCAAGGGAGTTAAGCTGGCTTACACAAGTTGAGGTCTGGACCACATTAAGTTGGATCCAGGACTGTAGAATACTGGAGTATTTTTATGAGAGCGTGAGAGGAAGAAATGATACATGTTTCTCCAGCACCGAATGCATGATTGCGGTAGCATTTGGAGTTAGTGTGTAGCTTCAAGCTTCACTAGGAAATTGTTACCGTAGAAAAGTCTGGCTTTGCAAACACTCATTCCCAAGCACATGACCACATGGAATAGCTAGTACTATACTCAGTAATGTGTGGTTACAGGCCCTTAGTGTGTAAAAGAGAGCAGATTATATTGTTTCAGAAAAATGAGACCACTCCCTGCTATGTCAGAGGCTGGAAATGTAAGTTTCTGCACCCAGTAAGATCACCCTCTCTCTCTCCAAACAATACTGTAGCGCTGCAAGCTAACTGGAACAAAGCTAAAATAATGAAAAAGAAGAAAGTCTAGAAAAAGATATGTACTCCCAATTACCATATCCATCACTGGAAGAGGCAGATTATAATTCTGAATGAACAGGTTTAATTACCTTTAATGTAAAGGTTTTAGTCTCCTTCACACATGCATTTGCCAGTTACTGACTATGGTTAAACTATCAGACCATTGCTTTGTTTTTCTCCCTCTTGGTTTGACTTTGTTAATTCTCCTTTATTCCTCCCTCATGTACTACTCCCCGCAACCTCTTTTGTTCCTTACCTCTTGCTGAGCCGTCACTGCACACGAGCTTACACTCACCGCCAGATACACCACTGCAAGAGATGTGTGCAGGTGATGGTCTTACACTAATTGTGCCCCCCTATCAATTCTGGGCTAGATTCTCCTCAGCCTGGGTCCTGCTGCAGGGCCCTAGGTGCAGGCACTCTCCTGGGAGACGCTACAGCACAGAGACTGGAGGATTCATGGATTTGGTGCGCACCCTCACTAGCCACTTTTGGCAGCATCACTGCAGAATTTTGGCCATGAGTGAGAGCAGCCTTCCTGTGTGGGAAAACACAAGTACCCTCCCTGCTGAGGAGACAAGGGAGTGGACTAGTTCAGGGGGGTTTCATTTTGCTACAGCAGTTTAGGTGAACTTTTTGCATTAAGTACATCAGGTTCCAAACCCTGATGGTCACTTTAAATATAACAGGGCTAGAGAAAGCACTGTCCTCATTTAGTCCCCCCCCCCCTTTTTTTTTAAATCCCTGATTGCATCTATCTGCAGCTAAGATTCGTTGATTGCTGAAGCAGTAATTTCAGGTGCTTGTTGGGTCTGTCAATGACATTAAGTGCGTCAAAGTAAATTATGCACCTGCTTCATAGAAAGATTTAACATACAGGAGGATATGACTCAGGTTAATGGACTAATCACTTGTCTCTCACCTCTCGGTCTTTAAACTAATCCAGTTTAGCTCTGAAGGTTGAAAAATTGCAGGGATCTATTATTCAAAGGCCTCATTGAATGAAGTTGTGTGGTAGCCTCACCCGAATCCTTAGACTATTGCATATTTTACAGTGAAACTGACTCTTAAGTCTACACAATGGTGCTGGGTGCTTCACAATGAAAAATGAGGAACATTTTAGAGCCCATTTGGCTTGATCTCTTTTGTCACAAATACCATACAACTATGGTACCACTTCGAATCCTACAATGGAGTTCACCTAGATACAGCTGTGCCAGAGCAGTAGGCCCCATGCAGGATAAGACAATATAATGTCAGAACCCACTCCATATGCAATAACGAAACAAAAAATGCCCTGACTCTTTAGCACTAGGCAGATTTTTAACTCCAGTTCCTGAACATTCTTCTTTTGGGGGCAGGGTGAGGAATAGCAGGGAAGGGCTACACTTGCTTCTGGAATCCTGTCTCCCACGCTTCCCCTGATTCACATCTCCCATCACCATTCAAAGAACTTGCTGTCAAGGCAACTTTCCTTCAATCCCCAGAGAGCTGTGTAGTCCACATTGCCGGTGTATAAGATGCTTTTGTAAAAGAGGTTAGAGGGGAGCCATGCCCTATCTGTAATGTTCAAGGAAACTAAGTTAGCAAATTACTGATCTGAATTTCATTTATTTTAAACACAGTTCCGGAGCTAGCAAAGATACGGCCTTAAAAACCTCTCAACTCAAGGGGTTAGCTAATAGAATGACATATAAGGCATTGCTTCCCACCAAAGGTTCAGAAAGCCTTCAATTCTGTTTGTTCAGGGAGCTGGAGAATGGGGCTAGGAACCAAACCATTCTCTCTTGCTTGGTAAAGCACAGCATGAATCACCTGTTGGACCTGGAAATTCTCTTAATTTAGAGCTAAATTCCAACAGTTAGAAGTTAACATCAGCCGTACCTTGCAAGCTGCAGAGCACAGATAACTTGCCCGGCAGCCAACAGACATTGAGGGTGCTTATTGCCGCACAGGGTAAAGTCAACGACCTGCTGACAGAGCTCAAATAAACTGGTTACATCAAGGACAGCCTCCTACGTACATGTTTTCTGAAAAGCTCCACATGTGGACCTAAAGCATGAGGATCTGCATCCTTCACAAACCAAACCACATCATCGACTGTCCAGGTTGACGGATTCTTGCTTGATGGCCGAGCTGCATCTTGTCTTTCTGTTGAAGGACTTGAGGCTATCAATATAAAAAGCCCATAACAGCATATTACAACTTAGTACCAGTCAGCTTTTGACTTTTGAGAATACTCTGGGTTATGACAGTCTTACATAGTAGCTACAGTGGTGGACTCCGGGGTAGTGTGTGGTTGGGGTGGCTGTCAATTTTGTATTTGACTGCTTAGTAGGAAACACAATCCCAGCTGGTGAATTGTGTTAAAAAACACAAAACGCTCAGTCTCCTGCTGGGGAAGGAAAAACGTGCCAGCTGCCACACTCCAGGAGAACAGCCATTGCTGTCAGATCCACAGACACTGGCACAAGATGACACCATCAACCAACCTGGAGATAAAACGCCATGGCACTAAACAAAGGAATTAGCCATCAAGTGCAAAGGCTAGAGGATGAAATGGGGATTTAGCAAATTGTTTTCTCTTAGCATTCTGATTTATCCTGCAGCTTAAAGGAGCATTTCTATTTGATAGCCTCCTAATCTCTGGCTCTCATGAAGCTGAAGGTCCCCAATGAATGCCGATTTGGAAAGCTACTAAAATGTGCTAAGATGAACGTTGCACATGTGACTTCTTAATGGTATAAGCCCAGGATGATTTAAAGTCACTTCAGCCTGTTGCAGCTTTAAATCAAGGCAATAAAGGCACATTGGACTGAAAGTGCATTTATATTTTTATTCCTAGTCTCTGCAGAATAATAAATCTCAGTCACCACGTGTATAGAACCTGTCCCCCACCCCCACCTCCTTCATGCTGTTTTGCTATTGCAAGAGCTATGGGATATTAGGTTACAGGGAAGCGGTCTACATTTGCTTATATCTACACAAAACAAACTTTACATTAACAGGAGGCAGCACATACACACATAAAATGTTATTGGCCAAAACCTGCTCGTCTTTCTTTGATAGAGTACAAACTTAAATAAGTAGATATGAACAGGAGACCATGAAACACAGAAAAAGAATAGAATGGGTAGGAGGAGATCAGAGATACCTGACAAGCTGAAAAACCGGAGGCTAGAGAAGCCTAGAGTGGCCAAGAGGAGAATGAGAGAGATTCAGAACTGCTGCTTAGAGAAGATCTGAGAGGTCCAAAGAAATACTGAGCTTGGAAAAACATATAAACTTGGTAAGAATACCATGGACCATTGAGTGCTCTATAATACAGGTGAGCAAATGGAAGGGACTGTAAATGGTATCCAAGGGACTCCAACGGAGCTCTGCTGCTATACACCATCTGAGGAGTTGGCCCTATGAGCCAGATCTCTGCATAGTGTCCATTATGTGCCTACTGGTAATTTTTTGCCACCGTAATTATCTTATAGTTAACAGTATTAAGTATATTTTTGCAATTATGAAGGATAAACTCCAATAATCAGCAATACTACGGATGTGCATATCTGGTTGATGGGCTTTGTACTGGGGATTTGAGGTAAATATCGTGATAGCTACACTGTCATTTATTAGGTAACTGTTTTGGATCTATACGACAAAGAATAGCTTCAGGTCCTCTAATTAAACTGCTAGTATTCATGTTCCCTTGAAATCAAGCAGCTCTGGGCTCCACTAACAAAATAAACGCAAGGCACATCTGGAATCTTTGGCATGAGGCTGTGAAGACAAAGAGTGCAAAATGAATGGTACAATCTCTGCCAACTAGTGGATCATCAGTAACATAGAATATGTTGTCAGGGACAAGCGAAAGAAACAGGATGTGTTTTGGAGGCAGAGTGTCAGCTGGACAGAAATAGGTTCTCATTATCTTAGCTGAAAACATTGCAAATTTCCACCTGGCTTGATCAAGATGGAGCTTTGCATTAAGTCTAATCCAGATGTAAGCGTGTGTGTGGAAATACCTAGAAACCGCCAATTGACTGTTTAATTGGAAGGCTGTCAGAGGACATGACAGACTTCAGTTTTTCACTCCAAATGTAGCAAGAATAAAAGGATTGAGAGGTGGTGGCATAGTGGGTCAGATGCACCCAATGAATTTGAAAGGGAAGTTTCTATCTTGACACACAGTGGTACTGCTCCTGCTGGGTTATCTAGTTTCCATGAGGATGAATGAGCATGGACATTAAAACAACAGGCAAAATTCTGCTTTCTATAACATCAGTGTAAATATAAAGCAACCCCAGTGCATTTACACCAGTGTAAATGACAGCTGAGTACAGCCCAGTGACTCTTCTCAGATGTGCATTACTTCAAGAAAGGCCATGGAAGGGCAGAAGAGAACAGATGGCCCACTGGGAGCAGCAGGAAGTCCTTACCGGTATTAGCAATTTCACTAATAAAAGGAAAGGGAAGGGTGGAGAAAAGAGATGCTTGAAATGACAAGTGAATCCAGTTCACCCCTGACAATGACACAAACAGTAAGTTGAACCTAAGGTTTTTAAGATAAAATATAAATGACCCTTTTAAGGAGGGTGGAACTCTTCAAGGATAGAACTCTTCAAGGAGATTTGAAAAGCCTCAGGCTTTTAAAATCCCAAATCAGTAACTGAACATTGATTTAAAAACACTTAGCTAATTTTATTTTTTCAAATATTAATATTGGAAATCCTTTGCCCCCTATACTTTTGCCACAACTTGAATTCAAGTTTCTGTGCTTCTCTTACATGCGTTAATGTCATCACAGGCACCCCCAGCAGACCATTTGCTGCCCCATTTTAGAGCCAGTTTGACCCCATTTATTTTATGGGATTTATCACAGCAGTACGAACACCTCACATAAATAAACATTAAAGTAACAGGGTTGTTGAGACACTATTCATTTGTATACAAACTACTGTAATCCGGTCTTCATAAGCAAGTGCAGGAGGATCTGGATTTCCATTTGTTTTATAATATTTTTTCAAGGTTTTGACTCTGGCCATATAGTCTATTGATCTAGGAACTTAAAAAACCCTCAAACCTCTTCATTTGCAAACCCCTTTAATTACAGCTTGACACGCAGGTCTTTATTGTTGGTTAAACAATGTGATTTGGTAATATCATTTTTCTGGAGGACTCCTCCTTTATAAACAAAATTGTTTGATGGTTGTATGTTAAGAACTGTACTTTTTTGGGTCTGAAGGTGTTCCCAATTAGAACAGGATTTAGATAAATGAAGAAGTCTAATTTCTCATGGGTATTTTATACCATCCTGTCATCAGAATTAATCAAGATGTTAATGAATACTCAGATTACAAAGAGATGGGAATGCTCAGTACTAATAATTATTTTTAGAGATCATAATCTAGGTCAAATCCAATTTCCTGTTTTTGACAGGAAAAATAATCGAGTTAATGGAATGTGATATGGAAAGTTAGTCGCTGAAAGGGAGGGAGAAGAAAGCATCTTTCCATTCTTCATAAAACCAGATGATATGGTTAAACAACAGAAAAAGTCCATGGTGAAATACATCAGCAACAGGCAACAGTTGCTGCACAAGAGCATCAGTACAATATGTGCCAAGGAGGCTTTCAGCAAGAATTTTGAGACTCATGGGCTATGTCCACACTTGCAAGTTAGTTCGAATTAAGGAAGCTTAATTTGAACTAACTTAAGCCTTGGCCACACTAGGCTTTCATTAATTCGAATTAAGGGCTTCCTTAATTTGAACTAATAAATTTGATTGCTTAGTTCGCATTAACGGTTAATTCAAACTAGTTTTTGTAAGTGTAGACATAGCCATGGACGGTATCTAAAGCCCACTGAAGACAATGGAAAGACTCCTGAAGTCAGCTCACAGCCAGGAGGTGACCAAGCCCCAGGGCTCTCTGCTCCATTTGTGCTTTTCCTTTGACTTTATTTAGGCTTTCCTTCTGTGGGTGGAAACACCTTGAAAAGGACGATGAAGAGGTATAAAGGCCAAAAACTAAATTAGTGTTGAAACATACCAAAGATACATAATGCAGAAAGTGAGATAAAAATAGCAAAAGAAATGAAGATAAATAATATGCTCCATAAATGCATACAACACAAACAACCAGACCGAGGACAGCTTAAGGCCATGGAGAGATAAGACTGAAAAGTGAGCGAAGGATGAACTTTAATACTGCTGCAGGCCTAAATGATTTCTTTGCCTCAGAGGAAAGGGGCGGGAATGAAGTCTTCAAAGATTTCCTTTCCTGGCCCTGGAGCAATAATACAGGAAAGTAAACAGAAGTAGCAGGCCCACTATTCTCAGAGAGACATCAAGGAAACAGGAAATATTTTCAAAAGCCCATAATAGATAGGGGTGAAAGCAATGGCTGGATAACCTATCCTTAAAAAGGGATAAGACAGAATAGAGGGTGTGGAGAAACATCAGAAACATGGGAATGATGAGTGGGAATACTATTAAAAATATTTAAAAGGCACAGTGAAATTTAGGAAGGCACAGCTTCCTAAATTTAGGAAAGCTGAAAGGTAGCTCATGCTTTAGCTAACTACTCAAATTATATGCATCAGTGGTTTCCAGCTACCACTGTGCATCATCAGTTCTTGTCCTTTTTTACTTCTGTGAATGATTATATAGTCTTCCGCTCCCCACCTAAATGATGAAACTGTGTGCTGGGCCCTGATGTTAAACTTTACATACCTAACTAGTAACGATGCAATGGCTGTTCCACACGTGGTATTACAAACCCAAGCGCAGCCCACGCTGTATTAGACAATATAGGAGTGGTACACAGTCAGCATCCGACAACATGGTATCCAAGCTGATTTAAAAAAATCTGGGAGTGGGTCAGAGAGGGAGAACTACTGAAATGAGAAAGCCAGCTGAAGAGGAAACCTGGCAGATTTTTCCAAACTCTTAAAATTCTAGAAAGCTTGAGGGTTTCCAAGGCTACTTGTAGAATAATTCCACCAATGCTCCCTAACAGATACTGAAACACAATGACCTACAGGCAGGACCATAGCGGGAACCCCTTAAAGCCACGATCTGGAGATTGCTTGAGTGTAATTGTGGGGAATTAGCCACCTGCCTCACATTCACCTGACTCCATCATGGGAACATTGCGGAACCTATGCATTGCATTTGAAAAATGTGTTCTGCTATGCATTAGTATATATTTTATACCTTGAATTTTATATTAATTATATTATATTATATATGTGTCCTTCATGGTAAATAATGCATGTTCTTTTCCAAAAACGAAACAAAACAAAACTAGTGAATAAAGAAGGTTGGCTTGAAGCTAAAAAATATCCTTCTAAATTTGTTCCCTTTTTAATGCCTCCTCAGTTTAATGAGCCCTTCTTGTCACTGCCTTGTAAATATGCAAACTGAGAGGGATCCGACCAGATTCTAGCATGCAGCAATTACTCATCTGTGTTTACTTATGATTGTGCAACATGTAAGCTAGCTCTAGAGAGAAGAAAAACATACAGAAACAAGCTAATGAGATTGCAGATTTCTGAAACCTTTGCAGGTGAGGGTTTTGTGAAGACAATAAATAAACTGCACTCCTGCTGCACTGAAACCATGTCTGAAAAATCTGTTATTAACAAAGACTAATAATACCAGTGAAGGTGAATGCAGCAGGTTAGCTGAAATATATGAGCACTGTGAAGAAACACACAACGTGTAAGGAACCATGAACCATGCTTTGCAAAAACTATGGTAAGAACTTCAGCGTTACCGAGGGAAAAGTACTTCAGAACTGATGCTATCACAAGTATCTAGAGGAAAAACAAATTGTGAATGGGAGTATAACTATTTTCCTAAATCTGTGTTCTCTAGAGTAATAAAACCAGGACCATCTGTGATTTTCCGGTCATCACTATGCAGCACATCATGGCCACTCAGAACCCTGGTATTAGAATTCAGATCTCCACTCCAAAAAGCACCAGCTTCTATCATTTGACTGAAGAAAAATCTCATCTAGCAATACGGAGCCTCTGACACTCCCCTGAGCAGTTCTGAACTGATGAATTAGGTGGCATTGGTACATATGAGCACTAGCCAGTTCATTACAATAGTACAATATGTTAGAACATCTGAGATATGTGTGGGAACTAATATTTATGTTGTTGTAGACTGTAAACTGTTTTGGGCAGGGTCTTTGTGTTCCTGTGTGTATCGACAGTACCTAGCATATCAATATTATATTGTGGATAAATCTGCCAATTTTCAGCTCCAAGTACAGATAACAAATATCAGCTACATGGAACCACATCCTTTCTGTTCTTGGCTAAAAAACTTACACGGTCCCAGGCTGGCTAGGTTTTGTTGTTCTCTTGTGCATGAGTCACTTGAAAAAGTATTAACCAGTTTTGGCAGAGACTCACTATCGCCCTGTGTTTTATGTGGCTGCCTGATGTTCTGCCAGCCCACTTCAAAAACAACCAAATGTCTCTAGTGCCCGGGCCCAAGCTACGCTTTTAAACTTTTCTTCCCCAGCCCTCCACTGCTTCGTTTCCTAACTCGCTTCCATTCACTCCGGCCTCTGCTCAGCTCCAGCAGTTGCCCTCTGCAGAAGAGGTGACTGTAACTCTCAGGGAAATAGCCAGGCAGGTTTCAAGGCAATTGATTTTATGAAAATTGTAATAAATTCCTTCCTGGGCAGTTACTGTTGTTGTCCAGATCCTGGAGAGCATACAACTAGGTAGAACCCAATGGGAACAGATGGGATGCTGGAAAGACACTTTAGGTACATAAACTCCAGCTGGGTGCAAGCCAACTGTAGGCGTTTGAGTAGAGTCTCTAAATGGCAAAGATACCACAAAAAGAACCCATTCCAACAGCCATTGAAGTGAACGGACAGAATCACTTAAATGGGGACTGAGTGGCCTCAACATTACAGTGACACCCTGGTTTGTGAAATAATGTTGCAGAATATCAGAGCGCAGGCCTGGATTAAGGGTCCTCCAGGCCCCCGGCTGCCCCCACACTGTGGAGCCCTCCCCTCCTATCTACCCCGCTCCTGGAGCCCACCAGCCTCCCCCCACCCACTGTGGGGGCCACGCCTGGGCCGGTGCTGGGGCAGAGGGAGGGCAGAGGCCACACTCCCGCCCCTGGGCCGGCCGGTCCGTCTCCAGGGGCAGGGCAGACCATCCCTGTTCACTGCACTCTGCTCCGGGGCCGCCTGCTGTGTGGTGCAGCCTCTGGTGCGGCCTTCCAGGGCCATGGCAGCTGGCCCCAGCCCTGGCCCCATCCTCGGAGTGGAGCAAACAAGTCTGGCTGGCCTGCTCCACCCCAGAGGCGGACCAGCCTGCTCCAGGGCGGGGCGGGAACGGCAGCAGCTCCTGCCCAGGGCCCTGTCCCCCAGCACCAGCAGGGTAGGGGCTCTCTTCCATCAGTTCCCCTCTCCCCCTCCCAGTGCTGTGGGGGCTACGTGGGGTGGCAGGGGGATGGATGAGGCAGGGGCCATAGAGGCTTCAGCCTGGGGCCCCCTTTCAGGCCGAGGTCGGGGCTGGGGCTCAAGCCCCTATAGCTCCTTTGTTAATCCAGCCCTGCCAGAGCGTGTGGGTCTAGGTCTACACTGCAGCTGAACTGAAACCAGAGGTCTGACTGCAGGTCCAGTAGGCATGCCTGTACAACTAGCGTTAATTCAGCTAGCACCGCTGAAAATAACAATGAAGGCACAGCAGCCTGGGCATTAGTCGGGCTGTACAAGCCTGGCAGGGATGCTGGGTACGTATTTATAGAGCTAGCCTGTGCTGCTAACTAGATTAAAGCTAGGGCAGGTATGCCTCCTAGAGCTGCAACCACTCCCCTGACTGCCGTTCAGTTGCAGTGTAGACATAGCTTGCAAGAAGACTGAGGTCAAGGCCAAGAATGATAGAAATTCGGAGGTGAAATACAAGGACATTTGAGAAAGCACCTATCACAGTTCAAGGCTACCTGTATTTCATCTCATTGGTTTGGCAACAGCACCCACTAACAGGCTTCTGGCTCTCCAGCCATTGACTAGGGTTTTTCCAGGCTGCACAGTTCCTTGCATTCACTGTGTTGTGTTATTCCCAGCAGAGACTTGCTTTCTCTTCAGGGACGGTTAATAGTGCTGATTGCTACAATTTTACATACCACATAGTTCTTTCAATGCAAGCCTATTTTATTCTCTACAGAAAAAACACATGAAAAACAAGAAAAGAACTCATGCTAACAAGCCTAATAGAGATCACCCTAACATGGATTTCGATAGGAGCAGTCCATCAACTCCCTACTCAGAGGGTTTCCATGTGATCACAAGTTCTTCACACCTTCAGCTCTGAACAAGCATTGAATCTTATGGGACCTCAGTAGGCCCCGTCCTTCCAACCCTATCTTAAGGACTGGGCTCATCTCTGGACCAGAGGTCCTGTCCATTTGCTGGATCTGAAAGAAGGCCATGAACTAGTTTAAAAAGAGACTGTTTATTCAAAACCTCTTTGTCCATTGCTCCCCAGAGAAACCAGTTATGTTGTTTGATGTAGTATAGATACCTCTCCAAGGGGGGAAAGGGCAGGGTGCTTCAAAGTTTCATAATAGAACAAATACAATATCTTCTCCCCGCCAGCTAGAGAAGGTACATATAAAGCCACACCACCCCATACACATTTGCATTTTTAATACAATGTACCTCAAAGGCGTTTCCCCTCATTCAATAAGATTTAACTTAATTCAGCAAGGTTTATCTTAACTCCTTAAGGTTTGTTCAGGATGTTACAGAGCACAGTCAGTGATCCGCTGCACCATTTTAGAAGGTGACTGCTGACTCCTACAAGACACCACAGTTAAGAGGAATGGCCTACAATTCAATACAACATAGTGTGCAAATTGCAAGAAATAGGTGAGAGATCAGTATGGATTCATGATGGATTTCTCGAAGATCTGATGTCAATATAATATTTTACTGGAAACTGTAATTGGGGAGGCAACCACATAGCAATGTTCATAGCCAGTTAAGGTTTGTAAGGGCAATATTATGCTTTTTTGCTGCCCTTACAATTTAGTGCTAGACAAAGGGGTGAAGAGAAATATATCAAGGGGAAAAGAAATAGTAGAATGACAGTAGATCTCATTAATAAAGGAGGAAAGGAAATAAATTAATGACTTAAAATGGCTGAGACACTAAATTCCTATGTTAAATCTGTCTTTATGATGAAAAAGGTATAAATGGAGTTTGAATAATTAATAAGGAGGGAAGACTGTTAAAATCACTCTAATGATAAAGAGAAACTAATGGAATACTTGGAAAAAGTGAACAAAGGTAAAGATATGGCTTCTACAGTAGTAAGAGAATGTGAACACATTTAATGAAACATTGACAATTATTTTTGAAAACTTGTGGCTAACCTGAAAGATACTAAAGGGCTAGAGAAAGGTAAAAGTAATTCTGATTTCCAAAAAAAAAAAGAAAGAAGAATGATCCTGGTAGTGCACCCTAACCAAAATTCTACACTGCAAAAAGTGCACCTCAAAAGGGTTGTATTGAAAGGTAGCATTAAGCCCTGTTTGTGACCCTTTCTCCCATTCTTCCTTGATCCTGTGGCTGATCTATCTGGTTGTTGGATAGGTCTCTACTGGGTCCCACAGGGCTGTGCTATTTTATCCTGGCTGGCTGCCTTTTTAAACTGTCCATAGCCTGACATTAGCCCTAAGATAATTTGGCTTCAGTGAGAGAATCCTCCAACAGCTGTCTAAAAAATGTGTTTAAGGCTTCTTTGAATAACCAACGTGACAATAGGCTATAGATCAGGCTACATAAGCTTAAGTCCATGTGATATAATGGAACTAAAAATAAGAAGGGAAAAAATCATTAAATACATAGGACTCAACCAACACCTATTGAATTCAGTAAAAAAACTCCCACGGACACTAATGGGAACAGGAGTGAGCCCCTAGAGCAGTGGTTCTCAACCACTGTGTCAGGACATATTACAGTGTCGCCACACAGTGGTAAGTGTGTCATGGATGGCTGGATTTGGCCTGGAGGGGGTGAGATGCTGTGTCCTGTAAGGTCGTGACACGCCATCACGCAAAAGGTTGAGAATCACTGCCCTAGAGGATAATGGAGTAATGAGCAGGAAGCAGCCTGGATTTGTAAAGTATACATTTTTCTCAACAAACTTTTTTGTGACAAAATTTGATACAATTTGTAGGTGCAGAGTGGTCATGGGTTATGAAGACCAACTAGGAAATAACCTCTTTTGTGGAGATAATTAATTTATAAATATCATGATGTTCTTTTGCCAGCTGGCTTTTGGGATCTGCCCTGTACAGCAGCATGTATGCCTATGACACTATAGAAATATAGGCACCTAAGTACCTTTGAACTGTCAAATTTGGGGAATGATTAACTTGATATTAACATGAAAGTCTAGAGCCACCAAACCACTTACTCCAGTTCTATTATATGCATTACACATCACACATTTGAACTGAATAATAGGAGTACCAGAAAACATTCATGTTTTCTACTGGGCAATATTTTCATCTTTTATTTCTCCATCTACATTGTTTGCTATTCCATCTGCTAACTGACAGGATTTGAGATCTGACCACTGGGGTTATTATTCTCTAGCTCTTACATGAAATCTATCTAACTCTGAAGGGAGTTTAGGATGAGTAAGGACTGTGGGATTCAGTCACACAAGAACAAAATAACACACATTCTTAATATCAAGATGGAATCATATATATTATGTTACCACTTCTGTGTCCTTCAAGATAGGTTCCATTTCTAGTTGGGCTGGATGTCTGATGCCGCAAGCCAGTAGATGATGGTCCCCCAGAAGACCTTGGACCTGAACGATGGCTGCAAGAGGAAGAGGAGCCTCCAGCAAGACGTCCATCTCCAGAGCTCTGTCTCATGGTGTACAGGGAGCTCATGCAATTAAAGGCAGAATCAGAAGGATCAACACTGTAGCGCTTCATGTTCATAGGGTCAACCAAGTAATCTTCAGGTATGACAGTCTCTGCTTGGTAGGAAGCCAGTGAAAAGAAATACAGACCAATAAGATGTAATTCGTTTCTATTCAGCTACTGAAACTCTTCTCTTTAAAAAAAGACATTTTGTGCAAATACCTTAACTCTGTTGGCAATATCACACTGACCCAAGTGGAATCCATGGGCAAGAGCCCTTAAAGGGGCTGACTGGCAGCATGAGTGGAATGACATTTATGCTGTTGAGAACATCAAAAATAGTTGTTGCTGCCACTGCTGCATAGATTGCTGAATGCATCGCTTGGGTTTTCAGACGTGACAATGGATAATGAAACATTCGTCCCAGGGGAAACATCATCATACCTCTGGTACTAAATAATAATGATAGGTGTAACACCACTGAGATCACTGAAGTTACAGCAGGGCTCAATGCACCTCAATATGTTTCAGCTGTGTTAGTTTTGTTTTGGAGTGATTATTTCTTCATAATCAGAGGGCCTTTGCTGTTAAATTTTAAAGGGTGTTCCTGGTGGGCTGAGGAACGGGTCTCATTTGCCTAAGGGTGGTATATGAATAACGGAGTATGCGGGTCTGCATCCATCATTCTCCTATTCCCTTGCACTTAAAGCATGAAGGTCAGAAGGAAAAGGAGGACAATGGGACATGCAATTTATTGAGTAAAAATCTCCTGCCAGCCAATGAGAAAGAGTAAAGATGATAAACCAAAGTGTTCTGGCTGCAATTACAAAAAATAATCAGGAAATATAATCAGCTTCAGACAAACATTAGGTTTGATATTCCCCAAGGGGAAGCAAGACTAGATACTTCAGGAGCACTCCAAAGTTTGATTACCAACAGAGAGAGATAATTGCACTTTCAAAATACATTTCAGGTGCAAACATGAACATGAACATCACAGCCACTTACAAGTTTTTGCACTGTTGTGCCTCTTCCCCTTTTTGTACAGTTGTTGCATTCTGAAACAACTGTCCAAATGCAAACAGAATGTGCTTTTCTCATACCATACAGCCATCAGTTTATATTATTAGTTGTATAGTCTTAGAGGTGTGCATTGTATATAGATGAGAGGCAGGACTGATAGCACTATCTATTGTTAAGGTGGCCTGACAATTTCCTTTATAGGATCCGGCTTTCAGTTACTTATAACTTTGCCAAAGTTTAACTGTTTGGGCTGAAATTTTCAATGCCATGTGTCTGCCTCAGGCTAAAAGAGTTTGGAAAGTTTCAGTCAAAACAGTACAGCCATTTCCAAGAACAAGTCTAGAGAAAAATATATGTTTTTCAGTATTAAAACATTCTGGTAATCCTTTATCTGCATCTCCAGGCATTAGAGCACGGACTTGGAATTTGTCAGGGGGCTGGGCATTGTATCAAGGATGTGCTTTTTTCTGTTTCTGTGAAAATCTGCCCACACGCTTAAATTATAAAGCATTTGAAGAAAAAAAAATCATGGTTCAGACAAGCTCTGTAGAGACTTAGAGATTTGGGACTCAAATCACCAAAGATTCCGTGCAAACTGAGTGTGCTCCAGTCCAACGGCTCTCGGCTCAGATGTGTGACCAGACTATGAAGTGAACTGTCCCCACAGACCAACAGAGTCCTGTGGCACTTTTAAAGACTAACAGATTTATTAATCGCATGAGCTTTCGTGGGAGAAAATCCCACTTCTCCCACGAAGGCTCATGCGATTAATAAATCTGTTAGTCTTTAAAAGTGCCACAGGACTCTGTTGTCTTTCTACAATAGACTAACACGGCTACCCCTTTGGAATTTGTCCCCACAGAGAAACTGAACTGGGTCCGTACACAGCACTGAAATTGAAAGCAGGGAACCTGTTCCTCTCAGTGGCACCACAGGGGAAGAAGCCAGATGACTCAAGTGGATAGGGCACAAGAGACAGCTAGGAAGAGAGGAAAAGAAGAAGAGATTGAAGGAAGGAGCCTGGCATTGGGTGGGGTGTGTGTGGCAGTGTGACTGGGAGCAGAGGGGCGAGGGACAACATGGGACTGGTTGGGCAAGGAGATGGGTGGGACTGGGAGCTAGTGAGGGAAATGTGTGGGGATTGGGAACCAATTGGAGGGAAGGGGGAAAACTGACGTCAAATGAGAAAATGTTGGGAAGGAGGAAAACTGGGAGACTAGTGCAGGTTGCACAGGAAGATGTTAACCAATATAGGGAAAGAAGGGAGACAGATTTGTTGAAGAAGCAGGGAATAGGAGGAGGGAGTACTGGAGCCAGCTGCTCAAAGAGACTGTGAAAAGGAACCAGAGAGTGGGCAGCAGGTAACAGATACAGAGATTAGATGAGAGGAGCAGAGTGGGAAATTGGAACTGGGAGAAATAAGGTGGGGGAGGAGGACTGAAATCCAAGGAGGACAGATCAGAGAAGGAGCCAGGAGGGGTACGGCAAGGAGAATGGATGTGGGGAGGGTGCGCGGAGATTTGTCCCGGAACCGAACGTGTCAGATTAGAACTGACTGGGCAAGGAGATGGGGTTAAGAAGCCTGGGGCGTGGGGAATGTGGCTTGGACAAGTTGAGGAAGAGACTAGTGTGGGGCAGGAGGGAATGGAGTAGGAGGGATCTGGTTTTGGAAGGGTAGTGATATAACCGCACAGGATGATTGTATTGTGTGCACAATATATATACAGGGGGAGCTGGTGGTACCCTTATCCTTAAGATGCTTAAAAGTTTCTATTATATCAGATTCTTAGAACTTGTATTCAGGAAGTTTACCACCTTGAAGATTTGAAGCAAGCCTTTGCAATGTGGCAAGCCTTTGGATTATAGAGGTGCCTTTACTTTCCCCCATGAAATGCCATTCATCTTCGGCTGAGATATCAGCTATAAAAAATTGCTGCTTTCCTTTTTTTCAGTTGCTTTCCCTCAGGAACATTTTGTAAGCCTGGTAAAACAATAACTGAACTGAGAACAGGTCATGCCTGGCACCAGAGCAGCAGCAGCAGCAGGTGCCCTGCCACACTTTGTAGCAGCAACATCTGTGAGCCGCTGGAGAAACTGTAATAATGAGGAGGAAGGAGGCAGGGCGGTCCCGTGGGGGGAGCGGGGCCCAGGGCCAATTGGCCGAAGCGGGGCCCCGTCCCCATTGTGGAGTGGAGCGTGGCGGGCTGACTGGACCCATGCCGGGAAGCCAAGGCTGCCTGCGGAGTGGAGCCGGACGTTTGGGGCAGGCCAGCCCTAAGACTGGGCCCCATGTGCTCCAACCCTGGGCCTGCCTGCTCTGCCCTGGGGGTGGGGAGGGCCAGCCCAGGGACCAGGCATAGCCCTCCCGGACCACACCGCCCCACTGCCTTTGGCTTGCTGCTGAAGGCAGTGGGGTGGCTGTGGGAGGAGGGGCTGCGGCACACGTGGGCCCCACGCTGCCCCGCTGGGAGCGGGACAGTGCGGGGCCCACGTAACCATGGGGCCCAGGGCAATCGCCCCATTTGCCCCCCCCCCCCCAGGGACGGCCCTGGAAGGAGAAAAGAGAGTCCCAGGCCAGTTCTTTCCCTCTAGCAGTCTACAAGGGAACCCAGAATATAGCCCTGGTAGCCCATCCTGCCTCTTAGGGGTCCCACCAGGGGGTAAGAGCTCCCTCAACTCCCAAGTGGGTATAGCACAGCAGGGGAAAGACAGAGAAATTGGTTGGGCCTCCTCCAGCCACCTCCTGGCCCCAGCACACAGTGCCAGCAGCCCATTTCCTAGCCTGGGGTGACAATCTTCTCTCCTGCTGCCAGTTAATCTATTTATCCTGCAGTTCCTGTGGTAAACGTCTGTGCTGTTATGCTGAAGCTACAGGATTCAAATTCTGCTGATGATGCGGGCTGAGGGACATAATATATAATAAGAATTTTTTTTATTTTCCTTTTTAAAAAGATGCAGGAAATTACGTACAACCCCTCTCCCCATGGGTGCGTCTACACTTGTAAATTAAGTCGACTTAAGCTTGCTTAAGTCGACTTAATTTACTCTGCGTCTACACTACACTTTCCTTAAGTCAACTTAAGCAAACTGCTTAAGTCGACTTAAGGAGAATTAAGTCAACTTTATAAAACCTTGTTTTAAGTCGACTTTTGGCTTAAGTCAACTTTCTAAAGTCGACTTAAACCACTGTAGACCTGGGGTAGCCGTAAGTCGACTCTAAGTCAACATAAGGCTCTCCAGGACTCCCCCACTGCCCTCCCTGCCAGGATGGATGGCACAGGGAGAGCCTGGCATGCCCCCCCCACAGGGCAGGGCAGAGCCCTGCCCACATGCCCTGCCAGTGTCCCTGTCCCCCTTTGCCCCATTGTACCCAGGTACAATGGGGCAAAGGCTGAGCCTCCTGGCACTTAGCAAGGGTTGCCCCCCCTGCCACCGTGGACCAGTCCAAGGTCCCCCTAGCCTCTAGAAGTCGACCTAGGCGTCCAGTGTGGATGCTCTAGATCGACTTTGTAGGGTCCTCCCAAAGTCGACTTAAAATTTAAGTGTGGACACGCTAAGTCGACTTAACAAGTGTAGACATAGCCCATGTTAAAAGAATGTTACTTTGGTTGACAAGTCAAGCACTTGAAAGTTCAGAAATACCAGATTTATGTTTGCTGGGGCAATCTTAATTCATCCTTGTACATGCATTAGGATATAGTGATTAATTACATGATCACTTAGTATTTTTTCTGCAGGAACTCTGTCTCATTCAGTGCACAGGCTGGACTCACAAAGAGGTAGAAATAAAGTTTGATGTTTATAGAATTATAGACTCAGAAGATTAGGGTTAGAAGGGACCTCAAGAGGTCATCTAGGACAACCCACTGCTCAAAGCAGGACCAACCCCAATTAAATCATCCTAGCTAGGGCTTTGCAAAGCCGGGCCTTAAAGATTCATCCTCGTCCCTAACTAACCCATTCCAGTGCTTCACCAGCCTCCTAGTGAAAAGCTTTTTCCTAATATTCAACCTAGATCTCCCCCGCTGCAACTTGAGATCATTGCTCCTTGTTCTGTCATCTACCATTACTGAGAATAGACAACAGAGTCTTGTGGCACTTTTAAAGACTAACAGATTTATTAATCGCATGAGCTTTCGTGGGAGAAAATCCCACTTCGTC
>ML685895.1:3192344-3265328 GCA_007922175.1 Pelusios castaneus
TATATATATATATATATATATATATATATATATATAAACTAAATATTTCCCCTGTCATACTGTTTAAATATGAGTATATAGAATCATAGAATAATAGGGATGGAAGGGACCTCACGAGATCATCTAGTCCAACCCCTTCCTAAAAAGCAGGACCACTCCCACTAAATCACCCCAGCCAGGGTTTTGTCTAAAAGGGCCTTAAAAATCTCCAAAGACGGAGATTCTACCACCTCCCTAGTTAGCCCATTCCAATGCTTTCCCACCCTCCTAGTGAGAAAGTTTTTCCTAATATCCAACCTTGACCTCCCACTATATAGAACTATAGTAAATCAAACAATGAATTCACACTACTGTGGCTCTTTTGAGTAATGCTGATCACTAATTTGACTCCTGAATCGCTGAGTTCTGCGTAAGACTGCTCTAGTTAGCTAGATGTTCAGGTCATTGCTGTGATCACAGTTTTTTCTTTGTTTGAAATCCAAAGAGGTGTTGCCTAACCAAAATGGAACTTAATCTAAACAGCTTTCTATGACACCCACTGCCTATTTCTTTTTCACATAACAGTTAAAAGGCTTGGCAAGAGAGGAAAGATCCAATATGTTAGTGTTGGAGACCAGCTTTGGGCAGTATTTCCAAAGGGAACTCCCACACTGTGCTCTTACATTGGGGAGATGAAATAGGTGTGGGAAAAGTGACATTGGCATTAACTGTCTGTAACCCTTCTGCTCGCAGCAGAGGGCCGGGTTCTATATCTAGGGGTTCCCAAACAATGTTACAACACCAATCAGCTTGAGCCCCCACCCAGTCGCCTGGGATATCACGAACTATACCCTGGATGCCCTAGAAGGGTAATGCTTCCCCTCTCGCAAGCACGAGTCTAAGTGTAGCACATGAGACTTTTAATAGAGACTATAGAGACAATATCAAAACCAGTACTGAAGGGGGATACAGTGCAAAGCAGGAGTCCCACAAAATCCAATAGACAGAAGGACAACAGAGTCCTGTGGCACTTTTAAAGATTAACAGGTTTATTTATCGCATGAGCTTTCGTGGGAGAAAATCCCACTTGTCATACACTCCCCTGCATTTAATTTCCTCCCACTCTGTAACTTTCCTATCTTCAAAGCGTCTGACGAAGTGGGATTTTCTCCCACGAAAGCTCATGCGATAAATAAATCTGTTAGTCTTTAAAAGTGCCACAGGACTCTGTTGTCTTTCTACAATAGACTAACACGGCTACCCCTTTGGCAATAGACAGAACTCACTCCAGCGCAGTCTACATAGAGTGTGTCCTTCACTTTTTCATTACTCCCTATACTGACCACCATAGTTGTAGTGTCCACCACTCAGTTGGGGGGAGGGGGGAGAAGGGGGGGAGTGTCTCAGCCCTCTCCTCCAGTTATCTTCTGCCACCTCTGGTTCTGCTCATGCCACCTGTTGGCCATTCATACCATCCATTGGCACCACCTGCTGGTCACTCACACCGTCTGGGGGCACCACCCACTGGCTGCTGGCTCCACCTGCTGGTCACTCACACCGTCTGGGGGCACCACCCGCTGGCCGCTGACTCTGCCTGCTGGTCACTCACACCATCTGCTGGTACCACCTGACTGGCTCCACCTGCTGGTCATTCACACTGTCTGCTGGCACCACCCACTGGCCACACCTGCTGGTCACTCACACCATTTGCTAGCACCGCCCACTGGGGTGCTTTCCTGCTGGATCTCAGTCAGCTTCTTGGCGATTTCAGCGCCAATCAAAATAACAAAAGAAACTCCACAAGAAATCATTAAGTCTATCCTTTAACAGCAAGCGGCGAGGTAAGCATTTGCCTAAAGCACAGCTCCACCAGAGATAGTGATCCCCCCCCCCCCGCCCCCGAGTGCTCAAGCAAATACAAAGCCCAGGCAAAACAGTTGATGCCCCCTCCCCCCCCGCTTAGCTGTTAAGCAAGAGTTGTACTCAGCTTAACCTTCCTTACATGTCTAAGTGGAAGTTTTCTGTATAGTACAACATATGGTATCACTGTGAAAAGATTTTGCATTTTCATTTGATGAGTTGCAGTTAACAAAGAATGAAGCAACTGCCTCAAAAACTTAACATGCGAAAAAAGAAAATAGAGACATATATGAAAATCAAACAAAAAGGTGTGATAAGATCCGTTTTTATATACCATCATTTCATTCTAATCTAAGATGTAGGAAAAAAAGAGACAGAAGATTTAAATGGTATTTATAAACCAGGCATGCTTTAGTTGTGAGCTGCCAATCCTCATTTAACTGTCCTGGACTCCAAAAGGATCAGAAAAGAACGTTTCCTGTGTCTATCGAACACAGCATCACTATTTTCTGTCAGATCAAAATACTTCTTTACACCTTGTTGCAACAATAGTTTACTATTGATATGGCCATCTGAGCATGATAGCCTGCCATAATAGATTACATCAGTGGTTTTTCAATTTGTAATCTGTGGACCTGGGGTGGAGGGGAGGGGGAGGAGAATACATCTAAAGGGGTCTGCACCTTCATTCAAAAATGTTTAGGGGTCTGCAAATGAAAAAAGGTTGGAAATCACTGGGTTAGGTTTTTCCATCGCTGAATGATCCGATTTACATTATGATGACAATGCCACCCATTCCTTTTAGCTCCATTCCCACTCCATGCATGCAATGCCATGAAAATACGATGTCACCCACTCAGGCATTTCCAGAGTTTCAGCACCATAGTATTATGCAGATGTGTACACTATTCATGGCTTGACAGACAATAATGGTCATGCCCTTATCTCCAGTAGCAGTATGTATAGGGCTTTTTACAATGGCTAGTCATGCGGACAGCATCATCATCTGTGACACTGGTTATAAACAAACCATCTGCTGACAAATTACTCCAATAGCCTTCAACAATCACAAGATCAAAAGAGGCAATGTAACTTTACAGTACCTTTTCCACACCATGCCGTGGCTGTTTTAGTTTAGTCAGACGACAAGCCACATCTGCTTTATGGCAGCAGAGCTAAGCAATCCACTACTAACAGAAGAGAGTGACACAGAGATGCTTCCCTGAGGACTCAGCATCACTGAGGCAACCACAAACAGCCAGTGAGCAGCAAGAATGTGGCACAGGACGCCAGCATTTCATCGCAGCCACACCTGCCCTTTTCTAATTATGGTACGGCAATTGTTTCGTCACCATCAGGAATATGTGATCAGATACATTTCGAAATTCAATTCAATTGAGATTGAATTTGAACATTATTAAACGCCATCCAAATGTGGCTGTATTTATTATGAATATTGGAAGCATGGCACTGCTGTACAGATGAACTGCCAAAGGATGATTTCTTAAGGGTTTAATCTGATTGAGGCTTTACTGAAACGCATCCTATTATCTTCTAGCTGCTAAAAACATGTGGGAAACCTTAAAGAGACCATTAATTAATGTTCAAAATTTAAATTTTGTTATAAGTTTCACAAAACCCACCTAATAGTAACAGCCAACGTTTTCATAAGTATTTCAGTACAAGCCGTTCCATTTTCTGCAATTCAAACATTCCACTTGAATTTTTGCAGCCCAAATTAACTGCAAGGTTGCCTCAGAAGAGTGGAACCAGGCAGTGAAATTGACTGGAAGCAGTGTTGTTTCATTATCCAATCTGAGGATAATGCTGAAAGTAAAAGCAGAACCAGTGACAACTACAGTTGATTTCATAATCAAAGGAGTGGCGGATTTTAGTCCCACCTGAGGCTGATTAAAGAAATTTGCTTGTGCTTCCTGGAGGGTAGGCCGGCATCACAGTGGACATTTCAGTATCATACTTCAACACAGAAGCTCATTTGGATCCTGCATCTGCAAAAGTGAAGTCAATGGGAGTTTTGCAGTTGACTTCAATGGCATAAGGATCAAGCTCTTCAACAGCTTTATTTTTTTTTTCAGCGTTTCTTTAATTTCCCTATATTTTGATTACTAATTATCTCTCTCTCATCTCTCCTCTTCCACCTAGATTTCACACGCCCATTGACTTTCCACACTGTACTGAAGTGTGCACCATGAAAAGGCCATGTATCATGGTTTGCAATATTCTGAGTCCTAGCACAGTTTTGCACTCCCTGCGTGATCCAATGGGTAGTCTTATGTACTTTATAGACTAACCACAGTTATATAGAACGAGCCCAATATGCTTATCTATATAAAAAGACAAAGTCTGATCTAAAATACTTTTGTATACCATACTACAATATACTTCCCCAGTTCTGCCCCTCTCGGAGCAGATTTTCTTGAACATGTTGGGTGACGATGCTTTAAAACATTGAATAGTTTTTTTCTGTTTGAAAAAAGGCAATTTACATTTGAGACATGTCGAGTCAGGTACCTGAAACTAAATACAGTAATTGCTACTAACAACCCCAGCCACTAATCACATAACAAATTCAAGTATTTTGCCCTATTTCCCTCTCTTCAACTCCATAACCAGGAGTTGACATAATTTTTCAGATCAATGAGTACCAGCAGAAATTGTTTGATACTTGGATAACAGACTTCACATTTGTGCCACCTCACAGCACCCCCCAGGGGCAGGAGGAGTTCCAGCCCTAGCCCCCACCTGCCCTGGGGAGGTGGGTCTGTACCTGCAAGGGGGAATGTGAGGCTGGGGGGATGCAAATCCCCCACATCCCCTAGTTACCCAGTGTGCGGCAGCTGCTGGTCCCCTGCAGCCTGGCTCCGGCTGGGACAGGGGAGCCTCACCACCACCACCCCCGGCCTGGGTGTCACTCAGCGCCTCTCTTACAGCAGCTCTGGGTTGGGTATTAAACACCTTCCTCGGCCTTGAACACGGACAGGCCTCAGAGTTTACTCCAGGGGGGGGTCGCTGACGCTGAGCTCAGAGTGTCCAAGCCAGTGTCTGGAGTCCTGAGCCAGCAACACAGGTGCAGAGAGGTGCACCGGCTCTTTTAAGTCTCCTGCTTTGCAGCATGTAGCTGAGGAACATGGTGCAGAGCAGGAGACGAAGAGGGAAAGCTAAATCCCTCCTCACCGGTAGGCCGTGGGGGGCAGCGGCTGCCCTGGGTCAGGGCCTGCAGTGGCTGGCCCCAACCTGGGTGGGCAGGGGATGGGGGAGGAGGCTGGGGCCAAAGACAGAAGCTGGCCTGGGAACTGGGGCTGGCGGCAGGGACTGGATCCGGCCCAGGGCCAGAGGCACCAGGGGCTGGATCCAGCCTGGGGCCGGTGACGGCAGCAGGGGCCAGTGGCCAGATCCAGCCTGGGAGCCAGGCTACCAGCAGCAGGGGCTAAGAGCGCAGTAGGGTGGCGTGGTTTCGGGCAGGGCAGGTGAGCCTGGGGCTGTGGAGGGTATGCTGATATGTGTGTGAGCCTTTGGGGGAAGTTTTCAGTATGCGTTTTGAAAGGTTAGGTGCGCATGAGTACCTGAGTACCTTTACTCCTTCCTTGGGGTCCATATAAGGCCTGATTCCAAGAAGCTGCAGCTTCCCCTGAAGTCAATGAGAGCTACAGATGTGCTTCCCAGGATTGTCCCCTAAATGATATTAATCATGTTCATTATCTTGTACTTTCACCTTCCTAACCGAAACATCCAGCAGTGCCATTCCTAAACTAAGCAACCACATGATTTATGTCTATTCCTTCTTCCTTCACTCCTCAATGCCCTCCTTATTATTTGTCACCTATTGTCAACAGACTTTAGCCTCTTTGGGGCAGGCTGTGTGTTCTTATAACATCCATATAAGCACATGGCAATCTTTTGGGTGCTATAAAATAAATACTAGTGATAAATGTATACCATACAGAGTCTGGGTAGTATAGTGGGTTACAGTACTAGCTTTTAACTAGGGCTGGTAGAAAATGTTCATGGGAAAATGGCTTTTTTAATAAATGTTTTGTGAGAATTTTCTTTAAAACGTTCTGGCTTCTTTTGCTGTAACTGGAAAACGGAAATGTAGTAGTGTTTTCTCTTTTGGTTTTCCTTCTCCATCTCCCCGTCTTTTTAGAGAGGCAAATGGAAAAAGAAAAGAATTGAAAAGGCAGGGGAAAGAGATGGAAAAGAGGGAGAAACAATAGGGGGGAGGAAAAACTGTAAACATGTAATTCATGAAGAATTTTGTATATATCATTCCTTTTTGAAATCAGGGGGATGAAAATGACTTTCAACTTTGCACATTTTTGGCAATTCTCCCATCTCCTGCACTTTTCAACTGGCTCTACCTTTCACCTGTAGAGATACAAGTTCAAATTCCTCCTTATTGGAAATCGGCTCTTAGGAACATAGGAACTGCCAAATGATCAAATCCAAGGGTATCTAGTTTAATATCCTGTTCTCAGCAGTGGTCAGAGCCAGATGCCTCAGGGGCAGATGCAAGAACCCCACAGGAGAAAAATGTGGGATAATCTGGCCCTTATGAAGGTCTCATCTTGACCCCTAACAGTCAGACAATTTTAAATCCTGAATCTTGAGGTTTAATTTTCTATCCAAACCTTTTTTTAAAAAAGAAAAACAAACATTCACTATTATATCTCTGTTCCAAAGAGGTAGCCATGTTAGTCCAGTTCAACAAAACAAACAAGGAGTCCTGTGGCACTTTTAAAGACTAACAAATTTAAATTCGTTAGTCTTTAAAAGTACCACAGAACTCTTTGTTTGTTTTATTATAACTCTGGATATTTTTCTTCCAGATAAATGCCCAATTCCATTTTTTTCACAATCTTGCCCTCAACGGCATCCTGTGAAAAATGAGTTCTGCAGTCAAATAACACAGGCTATGTCTACACTTGTTAATTGAAGTCGACTTAGCTAAGTTGACTTAACAAAGTTGACTTTAAGTCGACTTTGTTAAGTCGACTTAGCATGTCCATACTTAAATTTTAAGTCGACCTAGAGGGGACCCTACAAAATCAACCTAGAGCGTCCACACTGGATGCCTAGGTCGACTTCTAGGGGCTAGGTGGACCTGGGACAGGTCCATGGTGGCCCCTTGCCAAGTGCCAGGAGACTCAGCCTTTACCCCAATGTATCTTGGTACAATGGGGCAAAGGGGAACAGGGACCCTGGCAAGGCATAGGGGCAGGGTGGGCAGGGCTCTGCCCTGCCCTGTGGGGGGTACGCCAGGCTGTGGCTGTGCCAGCCACCCTGGCAGGGAGGGCAGTGGGGAAGCCCTGGAGGCCCCTAAGTCGACTTAAAGTCGACTTAGGGCTACTCCACATCTACACTGGCTTAAGTCGACTTTCTAAAGTTGACTTAAGGAAAGTGTAGTGTAGACGCAGAGTAAATTAAGTCAACTTAAGCAAGCTTAAGTTGACTTAATTCACAAGTGTAGATGCACCCACGTTGAGCAAAAAAGTATTTTCTTTATCTATTATTATATTTGCTACCTTTCAGTTCCATTGAATGGCCCTGTGTTCTTGGCCCTTATTACAAACCATCATATTCAGGGCACCTGGCCAGCCTTTAATCAGAAGAAGTTGTAAACAAAAATTGCAGAAGTGTTTCACCTTAGTGCTGAGATGTATAACTGTGAAGAGGAGACTGCACAGTGCTGGGCTGTATTTTACTTCACTCTAGTCAATTCATCAAATGCACATAATATAAACGTGTGCATATCCGGTCTCCTGTACGTGAACAATGGAAAATGCCATTCTGGCTATTTAATTTCAGAGCTTTTTCCCACAGGATCACAAAGTGCATTATTACGCCACAAGCAACATATAAGTGACCCTATGTAGCATGGAACAAACTGGAATGAAGATGAAGTTTGAGAAGTCTGTCTTCTCCTGCTGGCCATGAAAAATTTTATAAGTTATTGACTAATGGAAATTTCACTTGGGCAGATGATATTTTTGATAACAGTGGCCTCGGCCTGTGGGATTTTTAGGCACATCTGTTGGTCTGATGTCTTGCAATATGGCATTTAGTATTACATCTTTAATCAGCATGAAATATTTTACACCTTGTTTTAGGTATGAGAGATATATACTTAACTTTCATTTCACTCATGTAATAAAGCATGTTAAATGACAAAAGTAAGGGCAGGTCTTCATTGATGGCGGCAAAATTCGCCGCTGACAATTTGAACTTCCTGATTGACTGCTCGGGTCTGTGAAGACCCACTCAACTGATCAGCAAGTTCGATTCCCAGAACACCACCCTGGCAACTGAGTAGTGTGGAGTTGAAGGGAGGCCCCCTCCCTTTGACTCAACACAGTGGACAAGCGGGAAGTTAGGCATTCGAACTGAGGCACACAAGTTATTTCAAGTAACTTGAATACCTCAGTAAGGGCAAAAAAACAACAGAGTTCTGTGGCACTTTTAAAGACTAACCACTTTATTTATTGCATGAGCTTTCGTGGGAGAAAATCAGACACTTTCATGATGGGCAAGGCAGTAGGGGCAGGCAGTGTAGACCTGCTCTAAGTTATTGATAACTCACACTTAAATTTCTTCAAAAGGATTAAAAAAATTCTTCAAGAAAGCTTTAAAAATCCTAAATTAAAACCAATATAACCACACACATGAAATTCTACATCTTACTAGGACTCTAGAGATAGTCTACATTCATTCTGCGTGTCTGGACTTCCCCCACACCTCCTTGAAAGCATGTCTCATGCATATTTTTGTCCAAAGTGGATGCTATCTCATCCATCACTTACTCATGGGCACTTACTCTAATCATTTCATCCAAATTCTTTGTTGACACCCTTTGAATTATGTGTTGTAGAAAAGAGCTTTATCTAGATTCCTTTTGAAAGCTGCATTATATATTTGGCTCCTTTGCCCTAATATTCACAGCAGTTATTGGTAACATCAGTAACACTTTGATTCCTCTGTAAATTGTCTTACACTAGAATCAGGTCACTACAAGCCATTCCCCTGAAAGTGTTGTTTGTTCAATAATGCAAGGTTGCTCAAGTTCCCCCTCATTTGTTTTTCGTGGTACTTGCTTGAAGGAGAGATCAAGAAGGCTACTGCCTTTAACTTCAGGAGGATTTTCTTCATAGGAGATGGATGGATTGTTTTCAGATTGAGCATGGATGCAGTAACCCAGAAGAAAATGAGAGATCTTTCTTCTTGGGTTGACCATTGGAGGGAGGTTTGTTCACATCATATTTGACACAGAGTTCAGAGGAAGTGGGAGTAATCCTGTTGCTGGGAAGCACGTGAGTTTTAATTTCAGACATAGCTGGAAATTGAAAGTGTTGGTCATTCCTGAATTAAATGAGGGAAGCCAATTTATTGTTATCATAGCAGAATTTTCAGGAGCCCTCTCAATCCATCACTGAGATAATAAATGTACAATCATAGATGTTAGAGATCAAAACATTCTACTGCAAGTTCCTCCTTCATGGAGCTGTGTAAGTTCCAGTGGAGCTACACTAGGTGTGAATTTACCCTCTTCCTCTCCCTGACAAAGAAAGATCTAGTCCCTGTTACAGCTTTACTAGTGTTTTGTCCAATCTAATTTTGAAGATCCCAAGCAATGGGACTTCTACTACCTGCTGTGGGAGCATATTCAACAGTCAGGGGTGTCAAACTCATTTGCTATGGCCAGGGCTGTCCTTTTGGGGGGGCGGGGAATGAGCAGGGCGACTGCCTCGAGCCCTGCGGGTATGTGGGTCCCATGCTGCCCTGCTTCCAGCAAGGCAGCACAGGGCCTGCAGAGAAGCAGAGCCCGGCCTCTGGGACAGGTCGCCTCGCCCCCCCCAGTGGGAGGAGCCAGGGGGTCCCGCACAGGCCGATTGGTCCCAGGCCCCGCCCCTTCAGGGATGGCCCTGGCTATGGTGGGCCAGATTTGACTTAAATGTACTTCAAGTGAGCCGTATGTACCATAAATCGACATCCTAGGGCACTCTAGCAGCAGCGTGGAGCACTGTGTATGTGAGACTGCGCTCCACAATACCACACACACTCTGTCTCTCCGTTAGGGAGAGAGTGTGGTCTCGCGGAGCACAGTCTCGCATTCCCAGCGCTCTGTGATAGCACAAGCCCTGACACTATTGCATCTCTGTTACAGAGAGAGTGTTGTCCTGCAGAGCATAGTCAAGGGCTGGATGGAAGAGGTTCACGGGCCACATATGGTCAGAGGCAGCTTTTGGGGTAGGCGAAGCAGATGCATACCTAGGCCCCCGATCAGGAAGGGGCCCCATGGCCTGCTTCGCCTATGCCAAAAACCCACTGTCATCTTTGAGTGCAGGGAAAGTGACTGCCCTGGCCCTCGCAGTTCAGCAAGCCGAAGGCATGGGGTGGGGTGGGAGTGCAGATCCCGGCCTCTGGCCCCTTTATCCCAGTTCAAGCACTGTGATGAATCTAACACATCCAAAGCTCTAAGATAAGGCAAATATTTTATATTAGGTTTGGTTGTGGCTGGGTGGCTTGCCCAGTTCCTTCATTCCGCCTTTAAATGTGACTGTAATCTATTATTTATCATTCAAGGGATGATGTTCACAGTGGAGGAATATATGAGGCAATAAATGGCCTTTGCAGGTAATTAAACACTGAGGCTATTGATAACCATAAAAGCCATTTATTTTGAGCATACGCTAAAGCCATGAGCGCTGCTCCTAGTGCATGGCAAGACAAGATTTAACAAGCCATGACGCTGGAAAGAGAGAGCACTGGGTTTCTTGTGCCCTGTGAGGGTTTGAAATTTCTGTGCTGCTGTTTATTCAGTAGCTCCTGGGTCACTCTGAGGACAAGATTTCCATAAGAATTTAGATGGCAATAATATTCCGTAGCTCTTATACAGTGGTCTTCACCTACAGTGCTCAAAGGGCTTTTAGAGTGGAAGGCAAAGATAGTTACCCTCATTTGACAGATGAGGTGACAGGTGCAGAAAGGACTCGCTGTACAAAGAGAGGAGCAATCCGCCTCTGCTCCTTTGTAGCCATCATGAGGCCTTTTGCAGGGTAACTGGTGTTGATCCACTAGTGGGTGGATGTAGGCAGCACAATATAGAGTGAGAGCATTCCTTGCACAGTACAGATCCCGGCTCCACAGGCATTTTTCCAGAGCATCGGAATGCCCAGGACTGGGAAAGGGTAAGGGCAAATCTGGAAGATTCACTGTTCACAGATCTGCTTCTCTCTCTCTTGGAGAGGATAAGGATCAGTGGTGGCCACTCCAGCCAATGGGTGAAGTTAGGAATTATCTTCCCCCCCCCCCCCCGCTCCCCCCAACTCCTTTAAATGCAGTCACCACTGTGGTGGAACACAACAGTCCTTTGATAGCACAGTACTGCATGAGACAAAAAGAATAAACAAATATTCAATTGATACTGGAAGGGGAATTTCAGGAAGCTGAGCACTACCTGGCAGGTGTGAAACTGTCTACTGGAGTTAATGTCCCAGATTTTATTGAAGGTGCCTTCAGAATAGCAGTCACCATGTGTGGTTAGAACTTCAGTTTTAAGTCTCATCCAAAAGATGGCCATTTGACATTGCACTGGGGCATTGAGCCAGGACTGATGCAGGGGAAATTGGCAACTACTGTTTCACCTGTACTACTTCCTCCAGTACACCAGGGGAGACTGCCCATTCAAGTACTTACCTAGGCCTATGCTTATTTCACATGTGAAGCCTTGTGGAATCAGAACATGGAGTGGAGTGGCTATGTGACTTACTACTAATTATTTGTATTGCAGCAGCACCTGTGAGGCTCCATGGGGCTGGAACCTGGGTTTGCTAGTCCTTGGGCAAAGGCTGCATCCAAGCCATCACTTGACAACTCTGGCTGAGCAGAGATTGATAGCCTGTGAGCCTTGTGAGCTCAAGAACCAGAGGACGGGCTGTCCGAAACGGACCTAATTGTTCGTGCTCCTGAGGGCCCAGATTGGTCCAGGAGCACTACTTAAACCTAGAGGGGATGCCAGAAAGTTGTCTGTGTAACTAGATGGATCTCCAGAAAACTGCTGTGACAGACCCTGCTCCTTTGCCATGTTGGCATTTCTGGCTTCTGGTTCCAGCGCTGGCTATGACCTTTGGCTTTGGTTCCTGGGTTCTGGTTCTGACCCTCAGCTCTAGTTCTGGGCCCCTGACACCAGCTCCACCCACTAGGCCTGACTGCCCACATCCTAGCTGTGAGAGTGCCCCAAGAAGGATCAGTGCCCCATTGTGCTCACTTCTGTACACACAAAAAGACATGATCTTTGTCCAAAACACCTCACAGTCTAATTCACGAGGCAACAAACGGTTGTAACAGAGATTATGTGTTATGAAAAAGGGAAGATGAGGGTAACAATGCTAAAAATAGGTACATAGGCTAGCTGTGAATACAGTCTCATAGCTCTGGGTTCTTACACATTTAAAACATTGTATGTAGTATGTGCTGAAATAAATATATCAACATTTTCCACCTGGCCTTTATGTAGCCTTTGGCATTTGGCAGTGGACTGTTAGCATAAGTGAACAATGCCTTCAGGGCAGGGTTAAAGGTGCATGATGTCAATGGATTAAGATGACGGGACACAATGGGTGATTCTCACTTTTGCTGGTATAAATCAAGAATAGCTGCCTTGAAGAGTCATTGTCACACAGAGGCTAAAAGGTGCATACCATCTTAAAAACAAGAACACGAAAAATGTTGCCGCTTTGCACGATGTCCTGTATTATTTTATTATGGGCTTCCTCCTTCCAGGTGAAATTCACCCAGGTGTACAGGGCCTTCCACAATCCCTCTGCATTAAGGAGGTGGTGTTATTTTGACGAGTTCAAGGGGAATTACAGGAGAAGTAGCAGGACATGGGGAGGGGATTGTTCACTGAATTGCATATAAAAGAAGAGATTTCTGTACTAATCCTCCTGCATAGATGCAAAAGGAAGGGTTAGTAGCTGGCAAGAGGAAGGTTCATAGAACACAAGTGCACAAATTCAGCTCCCAGTTACACCAGTGTAAAACCGAGTTATTCTCCTGATGTTAACAGTGTGATTAAGGATTGACCTTGCTAGAAGTGGGTGTAGAATTTGGTCCATTGTAGGCATGGCATGAAGGGCCTGGGGTCACTTATCCAGTTCATAGCCCAGAGTAGCAGCTGCAGCAGGGCTGTGGTTGAGCTCCATACTCTGGAGAAGGGTTGATGGGGTTGGTTTCATCCCCCCAACATCCCCCCACGGTTCTTAGGCTTTACCTAGGTAAAGTCAATTTCTCATTAAATACTTTTATGCCATTTAGCAATAAGCTCACAGATGAGTGTCCAACCCAATAAGAAATGATTGTAGCAAAAATATATTTATGCAGTATCGCTTGTGCCACTTCACTCAATCAAAATACCAGCACAGTAACATCAATGTGTACTATGCATCAATTCCCCAGTTTAACTAAAATCTTGCGTATGCCAAGCTTTCACTAGCTCTCCTGGAGTGTATGGCAGAATGGGATTGTAGTTCCATAGGCAAGTAATCCCTCATAAAATAAAATAACATGCTGGCACTACATGGACTCTCTACGCTATTGAGTGACAAAATAAGCCCTTCAGTGGCTCATCATTTTCCACTTACCCCACACAGAACAGAGCCTGATCTACAGTTCTGACATTTGCAAAGGGGGTAACATTTGTAATAGACTCTGCCACTCATATTCATTCTGAGTAGTACCAGGAAATCAATGGAACTGGTAGCACAGTAAACTGCTATTCAAAGTGAGTAAGGGTGGGGGGCAGAATCTGGCTCACAGTTCATCAATCAGAACAGAGGCACATGCGGACTAAGCAATTGTTTAGAGCGCCGAGCAGCTCAACAGGGCCCCCATTAATAATGAACACATGCTGGGGTGCGGGAGCGGGAATATTCCTTCTTAGGGCCCCCAGTGGGCTAAGAACCAACACTGTCAGAAGCCGTGACCAGACTAAATAAAACAAATCTCCTCCCTGGTGCCATCTAAAAAATAAAAATGATCCTGAATCCCTAAGAAAAAAATATGATTAGAGAAACAAAACTACGTTTTATAATCAAATATTCTGGCTCCATTGCCACTCTTCACATCCGCACTGCAAATATTGTGGTGGTATAGAGGGCTGGGGGAACAACATTTCTTGTGAGTTGCTTACTCCTCAAGGGTGAGAGTTAGGCTGATGTTATCCATCCCAAGCAAACAGCACTAGTTTGATGTATAACAGCTCTATGATCTGTTAGAGTCACGTTCGCATGGTGAGCACCTGACTTAATTTGACTTCAGATGAAAAATTAAGGTAGAGGAACAATCATTGGTTATAAAGCCTTTCACTTCTAGGTCACTTGTTCCCATCCAAACCAGGCTGTTAGTGAGGCAGGCTTGTTACCACCTGATGTCTCTTCATTGTGAAATGAGAGGGCTGACTCAGGCCAGTTCCTAGAAGACAGATCTCCACTTTACAAAAATCAGTATCACAATCAGCCCCTCTTACCAATAGCCTAAACAGAGACACTAAGGGCTGCTTGGACATAAGATTCTTCCCCTTGAGTTGGTGTCTCCAAATCACGAGTGATTTGGCTGGGTCACTGTGGGGAACTTCACACTACCACTGTCCCACTGGTTTTGTAGCTAACAATAAGCTGTCGCTTTCCAGCTCTGTTCACCTGGCATCTTTCATAAGCTATAACTGCACTTTAAATATTACAGGAAGAACCATGTCAGTGACAGAGCCATGTGGAAAGGGCTAATAGATGATGACATGAAGTGATATGAGACCACTGCAGCATTCTCATTGCAAAATTCATTTATGTCAGTGCTAATGTAAGGAAAATACATTTGAACATACTGAGGTTTGGAATTCAGCTTCCAGGGGATTTTCTATGCTGCCTTTTGACATGTGATGACATCTGTACACAGTGAGGTACAGCAGAATCAGCTTGTAATTGACACTCTGTTTAATCATATCTGGAAGATCTTGAGGACAAGAGCCTGTCTCATTTTATTTCTGTTAACCTTATGAAAAAAAAAGAAATTCCTTCCCCTCTTGGGGCTATTCAATCAGAACAGCATCATGATCTGTTCGGCAGTGACACTCTTCACTGACTGCCAATTGAGCACTAAGGCCAACACAAGTTCAGGGAACTAAAGATAATCCTTCAGGGGTGGCAGATGATGGTCAAGGTGTTCTGTCAACCATTTAGCACAAGATATTTTCCCAAATTTACAGGACAAACTTCTCAACCTGAGTGCCTAACCTCTGGCTCCAAATCCACATTTAGGCTCTTGATTTTATGTGGACATGTGGTCAGAAGAGATGACCAGCTCCCATTGATTTCCCCGCTACTCACGTCTCCTCACTCTTGCTTACACTTTTGTGAAGGCTGTTTTTTCTGCTACCCCTCTTTGGTGTATAAATCACATTTGGCTGGCACACTCCCTGAATCATTGCATTTACATTCTCTTATGGCTTGGACAAACTATGTCTGACATGTAATGTATGCCACCATTGACCACACCACTACATTTGGCTCAGAGCCTTCTGTGGGAGTTGAGCCTGCCTAGAGCTGGTGTGAATTTGGAGCCGGGTGCTCATATCTACGCTCGGTTTGGCCACAGATACGGATTCAGAGAGGACAACAGAGGAGACTTTGCTGAGCTGGCATTGGGAAGGATGAGAGGAACATCTCTAGGGCCACACAAGACAAAGGGAAGCAGACTCTGTAGAGCAATTATGTTCCCCACCCCACACAGGTGGAAGGGAGTGAAGGTGGTGGTATGGTCCTCCCTACAGCGAGTGGATTGAGAGAAAGCACAATTCTCTCAGTAACAGGTCCCCCCTAGGCTGCTCCTGTGGGCAATATAGCAGCGTGCTGCCCCTTTCAATGGGCTTGTGGCAAAGCCACGATTGAAGCTGGCTTCTAATGCAGCAAATGTTTTCAGGAACAGCCGCTAGGAAATGACCATGCAAAGGAGATTCAGAAACTGAAAGTATAAAATAATCCCATCTAATGAACCCCAATGGCCTTCTGTCACAAACAGATGCTCCACACAAAGCCACCAGGCAACAAGCTCTCAACTACTATATAAATATCCAGGCTTCACAGGGTGCTGAAGATGCTTTATGCTGAGCAGAACACTACAGTTTTGAAATAGTTGGTTTCCTAAGTCTCTTCCCCCATAATCTGTGGCTTCAGAGTGAATGAATGGATGGTCAGGTTTTCCTGAAAAGCCTACTCCTGCATGGTTTGTGCACCGCAAACTCCCACTAATGTGGGGTGTAAAGAAGAGAGGTTACGGTCTTCCTGAGGCTTATAAGTGTGAAGACGATAGCACTGTCCTCACAATTGTGGATAAGCAACTCCCTCAAAATGCACACCCATCAACAGGAGAATGTGGTCCCATAGCAGCAATGTTATTGTTAACAAAAGGAAAGGAATGAAGAGGTAGCCGTGTTAGTCTATTGCAGAAAAAAAAAGGAAAATCACTTACGCCATGAAAAAGGCTTCAAATGAACTTTAGAGTCAAAGCTTTATCTTTGCACCTTTCTGAAGACTGCTGCTTACAAATGAAATGCCCTTGGTTACCAATCAGCCTCTCTCAAATCTTCTTGTGGTGTATTGCGGACTGTGCTGGAATTGCAAGCTACCGCTTTAAGACTGGGGATCTCGGGGTTATTACTCAGGCCTTGTCTATACTGAAAATGCTGCGTCAATCCCCACAGGTCAACACAGCCGGATTGGTTGAACGGCCAGTGTAGACCCCCTCAATTGATCCCAGAAGTGATCTCCCGTCAACTCAGTAACTCTACCCCTCCAAGCATAGTAATGCTGCATCCACAGGAGAGCATTGCCGGTCGACGCAGCCGAGTGAAGAAAGCGAGGTAAGTGAGAGTAACTAAATTGACAGGAGATATGCATTCCGCAGTACACAGATAGCTTATCTCCCGTTGACTTAGCCCCACAGTGTAGACGCAGTGTAGGCCTCAGTCATGCTTGCTGTGACGCTGTCAGGATTTAAGGAACCATTTATGATGTTATTTTGTATTATTTTATAATTGTTATAATCCATAGGAACTATGCCATGTTTGATGTCAATAGAAAGGTAATAATTTGTGGGAATGATCATATAGTTTGTGTAGGATTTGTATTCATAGTAGAAGTTAGGAATGTGATTGTTAAATTTTAACTTGTGTAAGGTTGGGAAAATGCCCCAGACTGAATGTCTGCCCAGCCATTGTCTCCTTAAGGGCCTATTAAGGAAGCTCCTCAGATAACAGGATAAAGAAGAAAACCTGTTGAGCCACTAGGACTTAAACATGTGACTCAACTCCAGTTTGATTGGAGAGACCTGCACACAGCATGGAGAAGGCCAGAGATGATATAAGGCAACAAGTCCAACTCCATTTTGCTCTCAAGTCCTCAGTCTACAGCCAACACCCATCTCTGGAACTATTCCTCCGAGACTGAACAAAGGATTGAGGCCCACCCTAATGCTGGGTGTTTACCAGAGGAACAAGCCTGCAACTGCTTTTCAAGAACTTTAAATCATTTGTATGTATGTGATTCGCTTTGACCCTTTAACATCTCATATTTTGCTTCTTTTCTTCTTATATTAAACCTTCAGTTGTAGTTGCTAAAGGATTGGCTACCAGTGTGGTATTTTGGGTAAGATCCAAACCTATATTGTTCTGTGTGCTGTGGCTGGCCCTTTGGGGTCAGGAGAACCTATATCTTTAAGGGACCGTGCAGCTAAGTGGGAGCCAGAGGAGCTGGAGTGCAATAAAGGGAGCTGTTTCTATTTTGGGCAGATTTCTTGGTACCCGGTGTGGGGAACCAGAGGCCTGTTTGTGACTGATAGGGAGACTGGTTTAAGTGCCACCCATCAGTGTTGGGGAGTTTGGCTCCCGGTTTTGCAGCTCGCCCTGATTTTTGCACGTCCAGGAGGGTATCCCAAGAGGCCCCGGTCACACTTGCCACTTAGGGGTGGCTCTGTAGCATAGGGAGCACAATCAAAGTCAGTTTGAAAAGATGTCCAATTGTTTGCACTTGGAAAGGAAGAAGATGTTTGCTTGAAAGGAGAAGCTTAAAGCAAACTGTGCCTCTTTGCTTTAGGGAGTGGCACATTTTAATTTTCTCTGTTTGGGAGCTCTTGTCTGTCCTGAATTTTAAGACACTCGGTCTCTCTTGCCTACATAATACGGCTTCACTCACGCTTATGCCAGCAACACTTGTATTGCTTGGAACAGCGGTTCTCAACCTTTTGCAGGTCATGACACACTTGGTGGCATATCGTGATCCTACAGGACGCACCAACCCACTCTCCCCAGGCCAAATCCAGCCATTTCCCCAACTCTCTGTGACACGCTGAATGCTATGTGGCGACACAGTAATGTGTCCCGACACAGTGGTTGAGAACCGCTGGCTTGGAGGGGTATTTTTTTCACATCTCAGAGATTCAAAGTTTTTCTGGCATAACCGCAAGTGTAGACAAACCCCAAGTAGTGTCACACTGCAGTCTTCCAGCCAGAGTAGCCTATGTTTTTATTTAATTTCTTTCTTTTTATGAGGAACATAACACCTCCCTTAAAATACACAGGATCTGCAAGACCTAACAACATTAAATCATCAGGCATATTGGGTGGATGTGTGTGAGAGAAACAAAACACTAAAATTGTGCATTGCTTGATGCTTTGGCTTTTAATGCATGGCTTATTTGGTATGTATCTGCTGTAAGGAGCCAGTGGCAGAGACCTTGCTTTTTCTGTTTGTACAGCACTGAGCACGTCGTTTATGCTCAGCAAAAAATAAACCAAACCCTGTAACTAATCACAAATCCAATACTCAGTGGGTAGATCTAAAAGTGAGAGAAGTTGGACCAGATTCTGATCTCAGTTTACCAATGTGTAAATTCAGAATAGTTCTGCTAAGGTTAACGGTATTACTCTGGCATTATTGTAGAGTAACTAATAGGAACCTGGCCCAATGTGTCGGATCGCTTACAAATTGGCACAAGCTACATATAAAATAGCTTTCTTTCCTGGCCACAGTGACAGTAACTAACCACCATTAAAACAGGATCTGAATAGACTCTCCTTTCTGAGCTGCTATCTGCGCGAGTGCACCCACTCTGCTTAGGTGGTCAGCATGACAGGACGGCTTTGTCCAAATGACCCCTTTGGCTGATGCTGGTTACAAATCACTTTAGTGTTAAATGCAGAGGTAAGGAAATGTTGTTCCCCTTATTGTATGACCAAATGGCAGCAGAACTGTGCTTAGCCTATTCTAACTGAAAGGTCCTTATCATCCGAACCAAACTGGCTAAGCAAGGGGCTTGGATGCCAGAGCTGTGGGGAGGGTGATAGAAGGTACGGATAGGTATTCCTGCCTGGAGGTGAGGGCTCTCCCTAAGAGCCCTGGAAGTAGTTTAATAACCTGCTTCTCCCACTGTTCAAAGATAGAGCTAGGTAATGTTTCATTAAGAGTCTTTTGTTTTGTTACGTGCTCACCTCCTGGGGGGCAGAGCTCCTGTCCAGCTTTGGCCGTGAGATTCACTCTCTGCGAGCTGGCCATCACTGGGAGCTGGGTGAAAGCTCAACCCACAGAGGCTCCAGTGGAGAAGCAGATGGTGGTGATGTGCAGCAGAGCGGCTGGCAGATCAGCTAGTGGCATGGGTGCAGCTAGCAGGTGATTGGCAGAGTGGCCTGCGGAGCAGTGAGCAGCTGGGGGGGTAGTCAGACAGTGGAGCAAGCAAGGTGCCTTATTTCCCCCTCCCACCCCAACCAGGGCAAGATGTGAACTTGCAGCTACTTCTCTAGACTCTGGGTCAGCCCTCACCAAGGACGACACCTACATGTGGCGTGCCATGAATGGAATGGCACATTACAAGAACTTCTTGTTGCTGGACTTAAGAACCTGAAGCAGAAGGAAACTGCCCCCTATACTGTGAGGTGAGTGTTTTGTCCATGGTTTTACATGTGTGAATCCTGCTTGGGTCATTTTCCCGAGTTAATGCCGAGTTACTTTTCCTCTTTTTATTAAAAGTCTGTTTTCCACACTTAATCTCTGTGCTTGCGAGAAGGAAGTATTGCTTTGAGGTACCCAAAGGGTGGTATGTAATTATCCCAGGTTTCTGGATGGGGGCTCAAGCTGGTTTTGTGTTGTATTGTTGAAAGGAACCGCTAGATACAGAACCTGGCCCTTGTTGCTGCCAACTCTGACTAGCAGAAGGGTTATACTTGGAACAATTTACTAAGGGCTGGGGTGGATTCTCCATCACTGGAAATTTTAAAACTAAGACTGGATGTTTCTGGAAATGATCTGTTGTGGGGATTAGTTTGGGGAAGTTCTATGGCCTGTGTTAAACAGGAGATCGGGCTAGATACACAGAATGGTTCCTGCTGGCCTTGGAATCTTTGGGTATGTCCACACTAGAAAAGCTAAGTTGACTCTGTTAAGTTGACTTAACAAGGTAGACTTAAGTCGACTTAAAGTTGACCTTGTTAAGTCGACTTAGAGAGTCCACACTAAATAGTTAAGTCGACTGCCTGTGTCCACACAGGCAGGCATTTGGTCGACCCCCAAGCCATGGCTCGGGGGGATGGGATCCGCGGCTCTCCGGCCCAAGAAAGCTGCCAGGGCTCCCCGGACAAGGGTTAGGGTTAGGGCTCCAGGAGGACAGCCTCATTTGCACTGGTCTTTATAAAATCTTTAACAGCAGTTCAATCAAAACCCACCTGACTCCATTCTTCCAGTCTCATACTCCTCTGGGTTTTCAGAAGTGGTGTTGTACTGCGGGAAAGGCTGGTTACTGAAGAGATTGTCACACAAAAGGTTGCGGCAGAGTTTCTTGATGAAGCGCAGGACATATCCAATGCTGTTGACTACGGGCAGGCTCAGGAGGTGCTGCTTCCCATCAAAAGAAGCAGAAACTGAAAAGCAAGTGAGAACTATTCAATACATTCAAGAATGCACAGGAGCAAAACAGCTTGAAAGGCCTTTTTAATAGAGTATGAAAATGGTTCCATGCAATGTTTGTTTCAACTGCATAAAGTATTTTCCATAGAGAGGGATCTGAACCACAATCCTAGGAACTTCAAATCCAGATCCAAATTTTGCAGCTGGCCCTGACCTTGGTAACAGGGTAATCTCACACTTTAGCCTTGCCAGGACTTTGATGAAGGTGGGATCTGGGAGAACAACTTTGTGGCTCAAGGAGTGAAAGTGGGGAAGCAATTGGGAAGCATTTGAAGAATATATTCAGGTGTAGGAGGTAGGCTGGAAGGAAGTGAAGTCTGCAACCTGAAATTGTAATGGAAGCCTCCCACAGTTTCCTGTCAGAAGGAGGAAAGTGGCAGGTGAGTGAATAAGGAGTTCTTTCCTGGTTAAGGGCTTCAAGACTCCTAGAGCCAGGAAGTGCATCTGCTGAGATGGCTCCAAGCGAAGAACAATGGTTCCTCTCCTGCGCCCTACTGGAAGAGCTTGTGTTCCTCTGTTTGTTGGATGTTTCCTACTGGGAGTGGGAGATTATGGGCTTGATCCTCTGCTGTTGTAAACCAGCATAGCCCCATGGACTTCAATGGAGCTGTGTCGATTTACATCAGCTGAGGTTCTGACCCAATATCCATTTTTAAGAGTAGAAACAGCTGTGCTGCCCTTTGTTCATGGTGTCACACCTGGCCTTTGTCTGCTGCTGCTGGGAGAGGAGGAAGAGGAAAAAGAAACCTGAATAATGTTTTCAGCTTTGGTGCTTGAGTTTGATTTTAATCAGAAGACCCAAGTCCAATTAATTTTGAAGTCCTGGCCTCTGGGGCAATCCTCTCCCCTTCCAAGCCCCCAATGTTAACAGGAAACATGCTCATGCAAGGAGAGAGAAATAAATGAACAGTAGAAACCTCTCACTAAACTGCACTGCTCACAGCTGATTTGCATGTTTTTAGGAATCAGTTAGACTAATTTTCTGAGTGTATTTTGTGTCTTTCAGGAAAGCTGTAGCTGGAATGAGAGTGCCCAAGGGGAATAAAAGGAGTAGAGATGAATCATTAAGCGCTCCACAACAGGACAAAACTCAGCAGATAGAGTCCCAGTGAGAGGGAAAAGATGGGGTGATCTTTGTTACATAGGTTGGACTGGCTCCCGAATGATTTCATTCTTGCTGCTTTCTTCCATCTCACTATCTTCAGGAGCTCATTTGAAAATTAGTATTTTCATTTTCTTGCCTCGCTCCAAAGCAACAACCAGAACCTCCTGTTGTATACAAAATATTCATGCTAAGCCTCCAGTTCACAGTGACTTGTGCTGTGAGCTGCCCCAGACTTGGGACCAAATTCTACTCTCTGTTATATCCATGCAAGCACACTCCATTGGGGCTGAGAGCAGACCTGGCCCATGGATTGTACACAGCGGGCAATCTTGTGCTGTTGAAGTGAACGGGAGTTTTGCTTACGGGTACTATTTGACCCAGTCATAATGCGTACAGATTAAGCAAATGGATAATCCTATGTGTCAGTGTACAATTAAATTTAATACATATCCTATGTTAGTCCAGCCCTTTTGTTTACCCTGTACTGTTTCTTTTCCCACTGTTTGATTTAAAAAAAACAAAACAAAACAAAAAAACCTCTTGAAATAGGAAAAAAGTGAGAAAACAAAGGGAAACGAATTTAAAAATGAGATAGAAAATTTAAGTGGTTTTGATGGTATTTAATTTTTAGTGGCTGCTTTGTTGGGCCAAACAAATGACATTTGCAAACACACAAGGTGTTCTGTCAACAACAAGAACTTGGCTGGGTAATTAGATAAGAGCATTGCAAGACAAGCCACTGGAGCCTTTTGTGCCTATAGTCTGTATACCTGGGACCTCATTTTAATCTCAAACCTGTGTGAGTCCATTGACTTCAGCAGAGTTACTCCTAACTTATCTGGGTGGAAATGAGTTTGGAGATGAGGCTGGCCTGGTGAGCTACATAATCATAGAATCATAGAATAATAGGGTTGGAAGGGACCTCACGAGGTCATCTAGTCCAACCCCCTGCTAAAAAGCAGGACCACTCCCCCTAAATTATCCCAGCTAGGGTTTTGTCTAACCGAGCCTTAAAAATCTCCAAAGATGAAGATTCTACCACCTCCCTAGATAGCCCATTCCAATGCTTCACCACCCTCCTAGTGAGAAAGTTTTTCCTAATATCCAACCTTGACCTCCCCAGCTGTAATTTGAAACCATTGCTCCTTGTTCTGTCCTCTGTTACCCTCGAGAACAGCCTAGCTCCCTCCTCTTTGGAGCAACCCTTCAAGTAGTTGAAGGTTGCTATCAAATCTCCCCTCAGTCTTCTCTTCTGCTGATACAGCCTTGAGATTTAAAAGAAAGGTTATGATTTTATAGCACTTTCAGATTTTTTTAGCAAAACCTTTTTTTAAAAAACGTTTTACCTGACACCATCTCGCCTCCATAGCCCTGCTTGACAAGTGAGAAGACAGTCTTTTGCTGATGTGCACAGTCAATGCATGCCTGAACTGTCTGCTGTAGGACCATGGAAGGTCTCTCAGGCCCAAAGTGATCTGGAAGCTGTTGCACTTTTTTTCTGTCAAGATAGGGCCCCATGTTTGCCTGTTTGTTGACGTAAATGCAGACTGTAGACACAAAATCCCAACACAGTTATTATAAGATATTTAGAGTCATCACAACCAACCCTGTTTTCTGGGTTTTGTAAATTTCATGATATTTAAGAGGCCTTGCCTGTGTGAAATATGATGATGCACAGTGACACAAAAGGCTGAATTCTGCTGGTTTTACACCCATTAGTATTCCTATTCAATGAGTGAAGGAAGCAGAAATTGGCCCTGTATATATTTTGACAAGCAACATGCAGTTAAGGAAGCTACTGAAAATTCCAATATGCTGTCTTGAGAATACTTTGAGAATATACAAGGATTACAAAATAGCCTGCAATAAAGATAGAGTGCTAAACAATATTTAACATCAGCATATAAAATAACTGTTAAATTGTAATCCAGTTTTCATTTTAAAACTATGGCTATGGCTATGTCAACATGTTTTAAAACTGTATTTTTTTACCTTATTTTGAAACTAGTATTTTAAGTAAAAGGTTTTGAAGTTGCTCCTTGTTCCAAATGCTGTGAAACATCAAGATAATAAGCCATTGTATGATGCCTGGGACTATGGCCCAGAGATGCCCTTTTTCCTTCATGTCCAAATAGTGCCTTGCAAACTGTATCGTATTCTTGGGAACTGCTGAGTCATGAGCGATATTAAAAACTGCATGCAGTGCACAGTTCTATCTCTGTGCCAGAAACTACTCTGGACTCCTGAGATCGTACCCCATGGCTGCGTCAACACTACAGGCTCTGTTAAGTCGATTTAACAAGGTTGACTTTAGGTCGATTTAAAGTCAATTTGTTAAGTCAACTTAGAACGTCCACACTAAACACTGCAGTCGATTGCCTGCATCCACACTGGCAGGTGCTAGGTTGACGGAGGAGTGTTGTGGGGGCCTGGAGCTATGTTCCCTCTAAGCTGTGGGTGCGCGGGGGCCCAGGGGGCCCACTGCACACTCGCACACCTCACGCAGCCCAATCCCTGCTGAGTCTCTTCCCTTCTCCCCAGCCCCTGTTCCCCCGCCATGTCCCTTCCCTTCTCCCCAGCCCCCAATCCCCCGCCACGTCCTTTCTCTTCTCCCTAGCCCCTGATTCCCTGCCATGGCTCTCCCCAACCCCCAATCCCCAGCCGCAGCTCTCCCTAGCCCCTTCTCCCCAGCTATGGCTCTCCCTAGCCCCTTATCCCTAGCTACGGCTTTCCCGAGCTCCTTATTCCTAGCCCCTTCTCCCCAGCCGCGGATCTCCCCGCTGCGGTTCTCCCCTTCTCCCCAGCCCATCTCCCTGGCTGTGGCTCTCCCCTTCTCTCCAGCCCGAGTCCAATTAGATTGACTTAGGCTATTCCCTGTCCACACCGGCTTTAAGTCAACTTAATAAGGTCGACTTAGGCATTAAGTTGACCTAAAGAGGGGGAGTTATTAAATCGACTTAAGGAAGTGCTTAAGTCAACTTAATAAGTGCCTGGTGTGAATGCGGCTTTGTGTAGGTCGACAAGCGTCGTTAAGTCGACCTAAGCTGCAAGTGTAGACGCGCCATATGCTTCTACATCACATGACTGTGCACATGACCAAAGGCACTGTAAAAGGTTTCTCAATTAAAAGCCTGGGATTTGAAAGGTCCTCTACATCACTTAAGATCTGCCATGGAGCTGTGTGTGGGAAAGAGGGGGAGAGCAAGCTAACGATATGATTGGTACACCTCAGGGAGTCATGAATGCAAGCCAGAAAGGCTGGTCACGAGGGGCAATTTCTGGGTAGAGTAGGCCCTAGGGCTGCATCTACACTGGTAAATTAAGTCGACTTAAGCTTGCTTAAGTCGACTTAATTTGCCCTGCGTCTACACTACACTTTCCTTAAGTCAACTTAAGCAGCTTGCTTAAGTCGACTTAAGGAAAATAAAGTCGACAATGAAAAATTAAGTCGACTTTATTAAACCTGCTTTCTAGTAGACCTAAGGCTGAAGTCGACTCCCTAGAGTCGACTTAAGCCAGTGTAGCCGTGGGGTAGCCCTAAGTCGACTTAGGGCTACCCCAGGGCTACACCAATGCCCTCCCTGCCGGAGGGGAAGGGGGGGCATAGGGGTAGCCTGGCATGCCCCCCCACCTGGCAGAGCAGAGCCCTTCCCACCCTTCCCCTATGCCCTGCCAGGGTCCCTGACCCCCTTTGCCCCAGTGTACCAAGGTACACTGGGGCAAAGGCTGAGCCCCCTCCCCTGTGGACCTGCTCTAGGTCCCCCTAGCCCCACAAAGTCGACCTAGAGCATCCAGTGTGGATGCTCTAGGTCGACTTTCTAAGTTCCTCTTTAAGTCGACTTTATTTTTAAGTGTGGACACACTAAGTCAACTTAAATTCACAAGTGTAGACATAGCCTAGGACTGTGTAGGTATCTTGGTATCTTGGACTAGGCACTGGGAGATTTACATGTTGCTCCTTTCTGAAGCAGAAGTGAAGAGATCCTCTGACTGTGCTGCCTTTAAGCCATCAGACCCTGCAAAGGCAGGATAGATCAGTCCACGCTAGGGATGTAAAAGTCTAAATGTTTAAATGATAATCAACTGTTTAAATGTTTTAAACAGCTGATTACCGTTTAAACGGGAGTTGGGGGAGGGAGCCTTGCTGTGGGGAGGCATGGAACCCAGCACAGCTCCCCCACATGTGCTGAGGTGGGGGGAGGGGGAGAGCTGCAGCTGGGTTTGGCTCAGCTCCCCGCAAACAAGAGCTGCCGGGTTACAACTCTGCATATGCAGCCAGGGCAACCACAGCTAAGCAGCTTTCATAAAGTAGTGAGGAGCAGAGCCTGACACAATTCCCCCCACCCATGTGTTTAACAATTTAAATCTTCTATTTTTGGAAGGTTTCAAAGGATTCTCCATTCAAAGAATTTTGACCTCCCTAGTCCACACACACAGCTGCTACCATCCCACGCCCTAAGGAGGAGTTGCCACTGTCTTGTAAATATTTCTTTTACTGAAAGTAGAGAATAAGGATAAGAGAAATATGGTGAGTAGCTCCCCGACAGAGGGCACTGCTCGGACTGAAACGGTGCGTCGGCAGCAGCACATTGAAACATTCTGCCGCTCAGTTTTGTAAAATGGCTTGTAACGGTTAGGCCCCATCTATGTTGACCAAGAGAATCCTCATTAACACCCGGCTAACAGGAGCCTTGTTTAAACATGGCTGAGTTTCAGGGGGTTACAGACAAGCCTTTAGTGAATGAGACAAGGCCTGAGTAAGTCAAAAGCAAGATACATTATAATAGCTGACTGAGTGTGCTAGAGTTGTCATCTTCCAGGCAGTATAACATTATCCTCTGACAGAAATCAGATATGCGATAACAACTATCAAACATAGTGAGGGACATGGTGACAGCTGTGTTATGCTGGAAATAATGTACAGTTTGCATCACCATAATGAAAATCTAGTGCAAATGTCACAGTGCTCTCTAACGGTTATGATATAGCCACTCATATTGAACAACAGGAAGGACTCAAGCAATAAATCTTGGGTAAACACCAAAATAATAACAATAGAACTTAACATTGCATTGTGCTTTACATCTTCACAGTGTTGTACATAGGTACAAAACAGTTAAAAACATAAGCAGTGTGTATGAATTGTGGAGAGTTCTTGGACTCTAGATATACTAACCAAATACATCATAAGATGTAATAGAATCTCAAGATATCTGTATTTGTATTTATGAATTTGGCTCTGGGATCTGTTTTATTTGCCTAACACTGGATTTGGCAATTTGCCGCAGCCTATTCTTGGTCATAAGAATGAGTGAGAATGCTTTGGTGAAAGAAGAGGGTCTTCTTGATAACATATGACATTCAGGAGACATAGGAGAAATTTTTCAAAAGCGCATAAATGACTTAGGAGCTTAAGTTTTATGGACTCTGTTCCAGCAATGCCACAGACTTAAAGAAGTCACTTCAACTTTGTGCCTTACCTACTCCTCTGTAAAAGAGGAATAGCAATATCTATCTTACCAGGGTATTGTGAAGCTCGGTCATTTAGGCTATGTCCACACTGGCAAGTTAGTTCGAATTAAGGAGGCTTAATTCGAACTAACTAAAGCCATGGCTACACTAGGCTTTCATTAGTTCGAATTAAGGGCTTCCTTAATTCAAACTAATAACTTCAAATAGAAGGGTATTAGAAGTAAGGGTTAATTCGAATTAGTTAGTTCGAATTAACCAAAGTGGCCATGTTAGTTCGAACTAATTTCTTAGTTTGAACTAATCGGCCCATTGAATTCAATGGAGATCGCTAATTCGAACTAAGCAAGTGCCATGAATGGCACTTGCTTAGTTCGAACTAATTTTTTCTAGTTCGAATTAAGCTAATTCAAACTAACTAAAATTAGTTCGAATTAGTTAGTTCGAACTAACTAATTCGAACTAATTTTAGTAAATGTAGACATAGACCAAGTGTATGGAAAGCATTTTGTGATCCCGGAATGCAAGGAACTAAATTAGGGCAAAATATATTATTATTAGAATGCCACCAAAGCAGAATGGAGATTTTTTTCCTCTGAGCTAAGAAGGGTTGTTGGTTTTTTGTTTTGTTTTGTTTTTGTTTGTTTGTTTTTTTTTAATTCTAGCATTGGCAAACTGGATCCTCCTCTAAATTATGGCCTGATTCTCCTGTTATCTGCATGAGTTTAATGTCACTGACTTAAATGGTTGCTCCTTATATACTCCAACATCATCAGTGAGAAGATAATTAGACCCATCCTTTCCATAAAATATTAAACATTGTCAAACAGAAAGGGCCAGACTGTCTGCTAGTATAAATCTGCATAAGTGACTTCAGCTGACTGGTTTACACCAGGATCTAATCCAGAGTCCTTAGGTCACATCCCTCCCTTTCCAAAAGATATGTTTCTTCTTTTCCTAAAATTAAATTAACAGGTGCCTTAGGTTCACACTCCATCATTGATTGTGACTATTGGTATACCATTGCCAATGCAAATCTGATATAAGAAATGCAAGTGTATGAGAGAGACGTTAATATATTTATTCAAGGGGAATAGATTTGAGATCTGTTCTAAAGCAGGATAAAGACATAGAAGCAGGACTTCTATACATGGGCCTGACTCTCCACTTCTTGTATGAATACCTGTGCAAAGTGTGCATGAAATGCTGCAAAATCAAACTGATATTGTTTTACATAAACTTTTCTTTTCACAGGTGTAAATGGCTATACAGGGGGCAGGTTAAAGGAGACTCCACTGACTCCCTTAGACCGCCATCATTACACTACTCAGTTAAAATATAAAGTCTTTTTAAAAGTTACAGATCAGAAGGCAATATGCACCATCTCTGCTCTGTTTGTTTAGCAATCAATTTAGTTGGCAAATGTACTAAATTCTTCAATCTGCATTTTTCAGGGATTGAGTTTTAGAAAGCACAATATCTGACCATCAAACTGTTGTACCGGCCCACTGCTTTACAAGGTAGCATTCAATTCAACATACCAGTGAGGGCTTGTGGAACAGCTGAATTGGGTATTGTAGCTGCATCCTGAGGGATTGAACTAATATCAGGTTCTGGTGTGCTTCTTGGAGGAGAGATTGCTAACGGAGTCATCAGAACACGCGACTTCAGCTGCAAGACATAACCAATTTGGGTAATGAAAATATATACAGTGAATTTTATTTTTATCCCACTCATTTCACTTCCACTGAACTCCTACTTATTACCAATTTGCTATAGCATCATTTTACTTCCAGCAAAGAAACTCCTTTCACTCCTGGAAAGATAATGGACTGAAAGAAAATGACTATGATTTGCAATGTGCCATAACACTGTAAGTAGCAAGATATAATGTTATAAGCCCACTGCGTACTTATTTACACTTGAGCAAAGTGGGTGTAAAACACTAACAAATCAGAACAGTAGCATTTTACACGCACTTTACTCAGGCTTAAAGAACTAGACGAGACTCAAAGCAGTGGCGAATCAGGCTCTTTATCTACATGGTAAATTAGGGCCAAATTTTGCTTTCAGATATACAACTGTATATCTGACTCAGGTGGGGCTAATGAAAATGGAATTTGGCTCTTAACATGGTTCACTACATAGTAAGTGTCAAATGCCACATAGTTACACTTAGTAATCCTGATACTTACCGTATGAGTTAGCGACAAAGGGTTCATCCAGCAGAAAAAGAGCTGTGTCAGTGTCTCAAAGCCCAGGGCAACTGACTCAGGCTTGCAGGTCTCACTACAAGGCTAAATACAGCACTTTAGATGGTCCGGCTTGGACCGGAGCCTGGGATCTGAAAGCTGGCAAGGGGAGAGGCTATGTCAACACTTATAAAGATAAGTCGACTCTGTTAAGTCGACTTAACAGAGTGGCTACATTTTAAGTTGACTTAAGTCGACCTTGTTACGGTAGAAGGTTAGGGTCGGGAAGGAATTTTCCCCCAGGGTAGATTGGCCTGGGCTCTAGGGGGGTTTCGCCTTCCTCTGTAGCACAGGGCATGGCTCACCTACTAGTGAATTCTCTGTATCTTAAAGTCCTTAAATCATGATTTAAGGAGGTAAATAACAGTCATAGGTTGGTGGCCTATTGCAGGAGTGGGTGGGTGAGGTCTTGAGGCCTGCATTTTGCAGGAGGTCAGATTAGATGATCGTACTGGTCCCTTCTGACCTTAAAGTCTATGAGTCTATGAGTGGCTACACTTTAAGTTGACGTAAGGCGACCTTGTTAAGTCGACTTAACAGTAGACATAACCGTCCACACTGGCTTTAAGTCGACTCAATAAGGTCTACTTAGCACTATTCCCCATCCACACTGGCTTTAAGTTGACTCAAAAAGTTTACTTTAGGCTTAAATTGACCTTCAGAGGTGATGCTATTAAGTCAACTTAAGCTGTTATTAAGTCGACTTAAGGAAGTGCTTAAGTCAACTTAATAAAAGCCCAGTGTGGACACGGCTTTGTGTAGGTCAACTTAAGCAACCTTAAGTCAACCTAAGTTGCCAGTGCAGACACACTCTCAGAGTCCAGCCTCCAGTCCTAGCCTGAACACGTACACTGCTATTTTTAGCACAGCAGTGCGAGTCCCCCACTCCTAAGTCTGTTGACCTGGACTCTGAGGCCCACTGCTGTGGGGAGGGAAAAGGGTGGAGAGTAGTTTGTTTGTTGTTTGCTGTGTAGACATACCCATAAACATCATGAGTATTTACCATGTAATAATACTATGTCATGACCCTGTCAATACCTGGCATTGTCTATCCAATCAAGCGATGGTTGGTTATCTTGTAATTAAAGAATACTGGCGTGATGATATGTGGGCCCTGAATGCATCACCCTCATTTTTTTGGGGGGTATAGTGATCAGCTTCAAGAGCACATAACTGAATATTGGATATTCTCCAGCACATAAAATGGTGAATTCCACCTTCTACATCAGTCAGATCAAGCTGTTCTTCTTGCAACTGTTTTGTTCCTTGTTTTTAATGGACAAACTACAGAATGCTACAGAACAATGGATTGGGAAAAATTAAACAACCTTCAGACCCCTGCTCGTTACAAGAAGCATCACTCTCTTTGGCTATGTCTACACTAGAAAAAGTTAGGTTGACTTTGTTCAGTCAACTTAATAAGGTCGACTTTAAGTCGACTTAAAGTTGACCTTATTAAAGTCGACTTAACAAAGTGGACTAAGTTGACTTAGCTTTAAGTCAACTTAGTCCACTTTGTTAAGTCAACCTAACCACCCTTAAATCGACTTAATAAAGTCAACTTAAGAGTTACTCCATGTCCACACATCCTTAAGTCGACTTAAGGAGTTGACTTAAGGGTTAAGTTGACCTAATGAGTGATAGTTATAAAGTTGACTTAAGCTTTCATTAAGTCGACTTAAGGAATTTCTTAAGTTGACTTAATTAAACCCTAGTGTGGAAGTGGCTTAATTTAAGTCGACTTAAATTGCCTGTGTAGACATAGCCTATGAGCCTTCACCATCCCGACTAGGAAAGGAGTGCAATGCATCCTTTAAGTTCTAATGAAGTCAGTACTCTGAGCTGCAACCCCAAACTTTGACCAAGATCTTGTGGAGAGTCAGACACTCTTTGATAAGACCTGTCTTGTCCAACAATTTGTTAGTAAGTCAGGATTTTCTCCCCTGAAAGCTCATGCGATAAATAAATCTGTTAGTCTTTAAAAGTGTCACAGGACTCTGTTGTTTTTCTTGTAAGTCGGGTACCTGACAATGGTTGCAAATGCCTAAAACAACCTCCACTTTGTTTCATCACAGTGGTGTAAACAGTTGGATCAGGGGGTCTGATCCCCAATCCACTGACACCGAAAAGAATCCTTCCACTGAATTTCATGACCTTTGGCTCATGTCCCAACTACAGACTCATTCCAATTACAGCGTCAGCAAAAGAGGTCAGCATCTCTTGAGCTCAGCAGTGTAATAATGCCAACACAGCCCTTAGATAGCACTTTTCATTAGTAGGTCACAAAACACTTTACAAAAGAGGTCAATATCATTGTTATTTCTTCTTCACACAACACACAGCCAACTTGTGGAACTCATTGCCAGGGGTTCTTCAGAAGGCCCAAAGAATAACTGGGTTCAAAAAAAGAACTGGAGTAGTTCATGGATGATAGGTCCATCCATGATGGTCACAGAGGCAGCCACATGTTCTGGGAATCCCTCTGCCTTCCAGAAGCTGAGCCTGGGTGGAGATGGATCACTTGATAAGTGCCCTGTTCTGTTTATTTCCTCTGAAGCAGCTGACATTGGCAACTGTCAGAAGACAGGATACAGATCTAAATGAAACACTGATCATTCGTATAGCTGTTTTACAAATATGGAAACTGAGGGCCAGAGAAAAGACGCAACTGGCTCACAGTCACCAAACAGGCTGGTGACAGAGCTGGGACTACAATCTATGCTACTGAGTTCCCAAGCTAGGGCTGTAGCCACTAGGCCACACCACCTTCCTAGAAGCTTTTATGTTCTCATTAAAAATAAATAACTTTTTGTTGCCATTGGTGCAATTTCTGTTGGACTGATGTACCTGACCCAGCCTACCATACAGCCAATCACCCTTTTTTAAAACACACTTCTTTATGAGGTTATAAAATCTAGTCCTTCCCTTGAGGAAGTGTTATCCAGAATGCTTATTACAACATATAGCTAATAAAAACAAAGCTAAACTTCATCAGTCAGTCATTGTGTTTTCCTGTACCCCAGCCCTCATCTGCTGTCTAACTGGATAGTGAGCTCTTTGGGGCAGGGACTTCATCTCCTTACTAACTGGAAAGAGACGAACTCATCTGCAGCCCTATATAAGAATAATAATATTGCAATTACTTTTCATTCAGTTCTATTGTGAAGACACACAGCAAAAGCCCCCTGCATTTGGCATTCCTAGTGTTCCTTGGTGCAAAACCTAAAACACGGAACTGACAAGCGCATTCAACGAAGCTGAAATATTTATGAGGTCATTTCAGAGCTACTAATGTGTACTTTTTGCAAGGTTCGTAGTGCAGAAGGGTGTGCAAGTGTGACCATGAAATACTGTATATTAGCATTTTGGACACTAGCTCAAATAATGCATTGATTAAATGGGCTACTGTGGTGTTAGTTGTATCATTAGTCACTACTATAAATAACAATCCATATGGTACTGAAGGGATACCTGGTGTTTTATACACAAGTAAAATGATCGATGACACTTACGTCAGTGGGGGAGAAGAGGCTTTAAACATAGACTAAAAGTCAAGAACTGGTTAAGTTCTTTGCTGAATCAGGGCCTAATTGTTCAGTCTGTTTCTGAACCATGCTAAGCTCTTGCTGGCTCCCAATGATAGCTTGTGGAAATGAGCTCCACAGGCTAATTGTTCACTGTTTTAAAAAGCACTTCCTTTCCCGGTTTGAAATATACTGTGATACCAGATTATAAAACACGGCAGCTCCTGCTGTTAAGTTGATGCACATGTCCAGCCTGCAGGGAGCTAGGCAACTCAGGTGATTCATAGCAGCAGCAGTCTGCTCAATTCAAAGCATAGAGAACCTTTGGGTACTAAAATTAGAATTGAGAAAGTCTGCTCAGAGCCACAGGTGATTTTTAAGCAATTAAAATCAATGGCAGGGGAAGGGAGCAAGGGATAAATGTTGAAAAGTCTTAGGCTGGGGCAGATTTGGGGTTTGCAAAATGTGCTAAGTCAAAAAGGGAAACGGTTAGTTTACATGTGGGTTGATGACACGAAACAGCCAGTGTTCCTCCTGCTGGAATGCTCTGCTCCCTCAATAAATCAGATTTTGCCTGTTTGTTTTTCTTTTGGAGAAGGGCCATCTCCAAATGTTACTTTATTCGTGGCTTGGCTCTTTGTCCCTCTCAATGACTCACAGCAGGCTGGCCTCAAACTTGACTCTCACACACTAGTGACCCCCGGCCCCCAGGAACTCAAGCCTTTTGAATCACTTTCCCAAGGAACCCTTTATGGGGTCAGCACTGTAGATCAGGCAGCTGATGCATATTTGGGGCACATTCTTGGCCTTCTTTTATATTATCTTATGCATCTTCGTCTTAGTCAATGCACTCAGGCTTGTTCTCAAGAGCAAGTAAGCTGGATATTGGGTAGCTGTGAACGCACTAGTTTGGAAGCTTCTTCTTCCCCTTTTCAGTTTTAGTGAAGGGTTTTCAGCAAATCTAATTAAAACTGATTTTGCACTAAAGCATCCATGTACAAATATATGGCATTCTAGGGGGAAGAGAAGGGGGAAATCTTATACTTAGACTATAATATAGTAATGCCAGCATTACAGGATATGATATAGTAACCGTGTCGCCAATGCTTAAATGCCTTTGGAGGCTGAATAGCTCAATCTGAGTTATTGCTGCCCATGAGTCTCTGAATATTTAATACCACCACTCTTCTTTTCTTGGGCTGACTTTGTTCTATTGGAAATCTAACCGAACCATTGACTGACTGTGAGTTTGGGAAGAAAATAGAGCAGAGGTGGAAGAAAAATGAGAAACAGAGAGAGACAGATAGTCAGAGCAAATTTGTTGAAACGATGCAGAGTATATGGAAAATCCTCACCATAAATCATTCAAATGTGTTTTATGCACAGAGCCAAAATGGAAGCTCATGAATGATTTGTGAGAATATAACTAACCCTGCCCCACCATTATGACAATGGGGTAGTGGAAACCTCTAAGCAAATTATTCAGGGGTGAGGTTTGGGATGGGGGGGAGAATGTACAGTAGTTAAATCATTCCAGTATGTAAATTAGCTCCATGCCCTGATCTTGCATTCCATATTCATGCAAAAGTGACACTGATGTCACTGGGTGTTTTACATGAGTGGGCATTGCAGATTTGGCTTTCAAGAAAGGCAATGAGATTAAATCAAAGGGTGTGATTAATTGTTATTATTGTAATCCATATGTTCTTATATATTACAGGGGAAAAAAAGCTATAGCTATCCAATTACTTATGCCACCATACACTGAGAATTAAGACTGAAAAAAAGGGAAAGCATTCTTGAAGCAGTTCTTAGTTTTCTTGGCAGATTCTCTATTACAATACATATGCTTCCATGGATCTGCGCCATTCCAGCCAATATGGATTAGAGCAACGCTGACAGAAAGCCACCTATTCTATAGCATGCTCCCCTCCTTTTGCCCTCTCAAGTACACAAGCCCAACAAATACAGAGCTGAGGATCTGGCCCAAAATATATATTTTTACTAATGTTCAGCACATAGGGACAAAGAAAAAATTTTCAAAAGATTTGCCAGGGGTTTGAGCTGTTTTGCCACTGTTTTTGAAGAGGCCGAGATTTGACCAGCTGAATGAAACCAATGGAAGTTTAGCTTGAGTCATCTTTATGTACACAGAGGATGAAAACAGAAGAAGGTTTTATCATTGACTTCACTGGAGCCAGGATTTCACCTAAAAAGTCTACCCCTCCAAAAGTCTCTAGTCTTTTTTTGTAAACAATCTGTTTTAGGTTCTGATGGGCTGTCCCACCATGGTATCGAAGCAACTCAGAATCTTTAACATACTATCCTTGCAACTCCCCTCTGATGGGGAGGAAATGGGGGCTCCCCATTTTACAGGTGGGGAACTGAGGCACAGAAAGACTAAGGATAACGTTTTTTTAAAATGCCTAAATGCAGGGCCAGCCCAAGGGTTTTTGGTGCCCGAAGCGAGCTATGACTTTTGTGCCCCTGTCAGAGGACAAAACTTTTATTTATAAGAGATAAAATATTTTTTTAAATAAAGAAAAAAATTTACTTCCATCTAATTTATCCACTCATTAAAGCCTGGCACCGTAGGCAACTGCCTAGTTCACCTATATGGGTGGACCAGCCCTGCCTAAATGACTTAGAAGCCCAAGTCCCATTTTCAAAAGTGATTTAGGCTATTAGAAGCCTTTGGGTACACCTGCTCTGCAAATAGACTCCTGCAGACGGCCTGTGCCAGCAGGGATTAGGCTCTCAGGGCTCTGACTCCAGGGCTGTTCAGTTGCAATATCGACCATCGGGCTTGGGCTGCAACCTGAGCTTTCAGACCCTCCCACTTTGCAGGGTTCTGAAGCTGGGTCCAAACACAAGATTTTAATCGCAGACATCCTATGATCAGGTGCCTTTCAGTGAGACTTTGCCCAAGGTCACATAGGAAGGCTGCGGCAGAATGGAGAATTTAACCTGCATTTCCTGAGTCTTTGTCTACAGCTCTTACCAAGAGACCATTCTGGTGTTCACATTGTACACTTCTGTGGCACATTTTTGATCTAGGAATTCCTACTCTTTGAAGAACATGGGAACTCCTAAGTAACATTAAGAGCCTATTTCTGCCACTTTGCCTCATACTGAGCAGCACTGACACTCATCAGTTGGTCTGTTTGCAGTGAAATCACACAAAGGAGTACATTCTACTCTGCATCAGGCAAGGGTCTAAGGCTGCAATACTGCACCTCGATTCCTATGACTGTTCCCTGATCCCACATGGAGGCTTATTGAAGTCAATAGGGCTCATTGACTTAGTAGGCTCAAGGGCTCACCTTTGCAAATCTGACTGAGGGCTCAGGACCGATGCTTGTTACACAAACTAGAGATATTGCAAGATATTGATCTGGGGAGTTTTGCCTTCATCTGTAGCATGGGGCACGGCTCACTTGCTAGTGGATTCTCTGTACTTTATAATCTTTGAATCATGACTTGAGGATTTAAAAAATAATATAAAAATGCGTTAGAACAGATGACCTTAAAGCCAACTCACTAAAAGGGACAAAACAAGTACAGAAGTCATTCGGATTGGTCAGACTACCTGACCCCAGCCGACCTTTTGCAACCAAATACATTCACAATGCTTAAAATGCCTCATACAAGACGTCTGACCAATCTGAATGACTTCTGAACTTGTTTTGTCCCTTTTAGTGTGTTGTTTTAAGATTGTCTGTTCTAAAAAACTTGTTTTTATATTATTTTTCAATCAAGACTAAAAGTAGATCAAATCAAAACCTAGCAAATCAAAACCTAGGAACACCAGTTGCCTGAAACTTCACCAATAACTGTTGTGTGGTCTGCTGCAGAAAGGTGAAAAAGCACAGGGAATACATACAGATAGACAAGATGGAGCAAAGTTAATATAAAGATCATCTAATAATTAACAGAGAAAGGGGACCCTTAATCCTTCACCAGCATTTCAACATGCAGGATTTGAACTGGTAGCCCTTGCTTTCCCACACCATTGCCTTAATCCCTACATGGTTGCTCCTGGGAGAATGTTAACTTAGTAGCTACAGGAGATGTCAGTGGCACCTTTATCTTCAAAGGTTTTTTTTAGTCCCAGGTGGGATTCAAACCAGTGATGTAGAGGTGTCAGGCTCCCGCCTAACCCCTGCACAACAGGGCCAGCTGCATAGCAAATGTTGTGCTGGGCACAGGTTGCCATTCAAACCTATAAACATTACACCATCTGCTGGAGAAAGGTGAGAAAGCACAGGGAATGCATACTTACAGACAGACAGACGAAGAAACAGACAGACAAAGCGAAGTTAATATAAAGGTTATCTACTAATAATAACTCAATCATAGGTTAACTACAGGAGTCGGTGGGTGAGGTTTTGTGGCCTGCTTTGTGGAGGAGGTCAGACTAGATGACCATATTGATCCCTTTGGACCTTAGAGTATATGAGATCTCCAGTCAAAAGGTAATGAAAACTAGAGCTGGTGGAAAAATTTTCAGTGAGCAGTAAATTAGATGAAAAATGGGGGGGAGGGGTTTGGACATTGAAACTATTTGCAAACTTGGGGTTGAATCAGTTAAATAATTTTGTAGAAACCATTTAAAAAAAAAGTCAAAACAGTTTGGCCTTTTAACATCCATTTTGAAATAAAACATTTTGACTTTTTGTTTAAAAAATGTTTCATTTTGAAATGTAATTGCTTTCTTTAAGACAAACAAGGAACTAAAAAGGATGGGTCAAATGATCTGAAACAAAAAAATGAAAAAATATTTGCTTCAGGTCAAACAAAACATTTCATTCAACCTAAAATGATTTCTTTTGTTTGTGTGTTTCATCAACAAGAACAGGAAAAAAATAATCAGTTTCCGTTAAAACTGAACCAATTTTTTAATCAGAGTTTTCGGTTAGGTCCTTGACTCCCCTCTGACCCCCCAGCCCTCAAAAAAATAAAAATAAAAAAATCAGTCATTCACTCAATCCTAATGGAATCATAGCCTACTATAGAGTGTTGTAACGTTCCATGGACCTGGAATAAATTATGGGTCAAATGTCATCATTAACACTTCATCCAGTCATTTGTCATGATTAGCATCACAGCTTTAATGTAGCTCAGACATCACTTATATGTTTATACAGTGCCTAGGACAGAAATACAAAGAGATTGCGCCCAACAGGGTACTTGTTCCAGTTAACTGAAAGGGCACTATGTCAAGGGCAAAAAAAGACAACAGAGTCTTGTGGCACTTTTAAAGACTAACAGATTTATTAATCGCATGAGCTTTCGTGGGAGAAAATCCCACTTCGTCATAGTGGGATTTTCCCCAACGAAAGCTCATGCGATTAATAAATCTGTTAGTCTTTAAAAGTGCCACAAGACTCTGTTGTCTTTCTACAATAGACTAACACGGCTACCCCTTTGGAATTTAAGGACAAAAAAGTGAGACACGACAGACTCTGTTTAACCCTGTAAAATACTTGAGCATTTGCAAAGGTTTAGGTAATCAGAAAAAGCAATACATTTTAAAAAGATAAGAATTTACTGCAATAGTCATCTCAATCAGAAAGCAAAAGCCATTAGCATAGGAGGAAAAACAGCTGATGACATCTTATAACAAGAGAAGTCTAGAATGATCAGTTTCTCAGGTGGGAAAATTTCACTTATTAATGGGCCACATTGACGTACTATGCTGGTGGGACTTTAGAAACACTGACATTAACAGCAAATAGCTGTCCCTGTAAAAAAATGTCAATGGGTCATTAGGTTCTATATGTTATATTACAAAATGTCTTTGTTGTTCAAATCTGTCAAAAATAAATGTGAAATCCAGACTGTAAATTTATAGTTTGCTAAAATTCAGAAAGCATTTGTCCATCTGTGCTGTAATAATTCTGCTAGCTGGTTGCTATACAGAAGCTGGTTGTCTGCCATTTGGGCATGGAGTCGCTTTTTAAAATGCCTAGAAGTCTCATGGTATTGGAAAGTCATACAATTTGTGAGCTAATTAAATCAAGTGAGAGCTATGCATCACGAGATGTGATCTTTCACAGGCACTCGGAGTGTGTTTTAATTGAGGGCTGTGCACTTCAGCACAGTACACCGTGTACATGGGCTCCTAGCGGAAATGTTTGGTGTGCAAACCCTATAGTGCAAATAAACAGCACACGGCCAGATGTGTTGAATGTTCCAGACTGTGAATGTCAACGTCAGAAACATAAGCCAGGAGCTAGAAAAATGTCTTATTTCTGGCCTTACCACATCAAGAAATACCATTACCCCAATGATGTCATTCATACACACTGGAGGCCAGAAATGATTGTGTTAAAGTAGGCCCCATAAATAATGAATGATCTCCAAGTCATTGCTTTTCTTTCTTCCCTTAATGTTGCCAGCGAATGTGGAGCCACTGAGACCCAGGAGAGGGAATGGTTTGTGCTAGACCATCCTCCCTTAATTATGTAATACTTTTATTGGTGCTCATTCAGAATTGAGGAGCAGATCAATGGGACTATGATAATTTATACCAGTTAAGGATCTGTCCCCAAAGACTTCACGGCCTCAAAGATGCTGAGGACTTTGATAAAGTAGTGAGAATCCTTAAGTAAGAAGGAGAAATAAAGGAAGGGTAAGGCACTAGTCTAGAACTTGGGAAACCCAGGTGCAATTCCCTGCTCCTCTAGAGGCTCTTTGTGTGTTTGTGGGCAAGTCAATTAGCCCCTCTGTGCCTCAGCTTGCCATCTGTGAAATGGGCATAACGGCACCTCTCTAGTTCACAGGAGTGTGGTGAGTTTAAATACATTGAAGATTGTGTAGTGCAGTTACTACAGTGATGGAAAACAGATAAAGACCTATAATAAATAGAGCACTCAATGTCTCTGAGAATCAGTACTTACAGATGATTTGAAACAAAGCTATTTGATTTCTTTTGGCTGCAGCAATGCTTTAATCTCTTGGGGACAAAACTCTCTCTTAAATAGAGTTGGAGGCAATTTTTTAAATGTTTGAATTGGTTACTTTCTATATTTCATAATTGTAGTGCACCTGCTATTCACTTTGCAGTTCCATTGTTTCAGATCCTGCTATTCTTTCCTAATCTTTGCTGGAAGTTTTCTGTGTTTGGTAGAACTACAATCCAAGGATGGGAAGGCAGGAATGAAGAAAAGTTAAAGTTAAAATGCAGTGCTATAGTACTAAGAAAGGCGAATCAGCTAGTCTAGTGTGGCAGCAGACTTGGATTTTGTTTCTAACTCTACATACAAACTCATTGGGTCACTTGGGCAAAACATTTAATCAGCTTGTGACTCAATTTCCCCATTTGTAAAGCGAAATTATTATTATCCCAGAAGTGGAAAGCAATTGGAGATGTTTGTTATAAGTGAACTGCAAGGGTGCAAATGTTGCTACCAATAAATACCTAGAGTAAAACAATCAAAAAGTGACAGATTCCATATACTGACATCATTTATTGGTATTTATTATGCACCTTTTTGATGCTGCATAAATAAAAACTGTTAAATAATAAAAAACAGTAAATAGTAAATCATAAAATAGCTAATTATCCCTTATTAAATTAAATAAATAAACCACAAATTCTACAGTAATTGTTCAAAGCACTATTTATAATATAATATTTATAATAATATTGCTACAGTATTTTGGACTGTTACTGCAGCATTTCTTTAATGGACACCAGAGCTTGCTATTGAACTGGATGTATGTTTAATACTATTTTGTCATTCATTTACACTATTCATAAGGATGTTACTAATGTGAAGTCTTAAAGGTAAATGGTAATGTTTTTCATGGGAATCGGGAACACGGCTTGGGAAATGTTACCTAGCTATTTGTGGTTCTATTCTGTGTGTGTGTGTGTGTGTGTGTGTGTGTGTGAGAGAGAGAGAGAGAGAGAGCGTGTACATACGTAGCACTCAAAACTCTGGATGGCTACATAAGAATTTGAATCAACAGCATGAGAGGCCAGTGAAAAACCAGGTGCTGGATGAATGGAGAAGGCAGGGAGAAGATATCAAAGGAAGGAGAAAGCAGAAGTGGGCAAAAGGAAGAGAGACACTGGATATGGTGCAAGGTTAGTATGAAAGGAAGGAGAAAATTCTTCATGTCTAGTAAGGCAAAGCCTGGGAAGGGAGGGCAAGCTAGATGGATGGGGTGGATGAGGAAGGTTTTATGGGAACAGGATAGAACATTGGAGAGAGGGAGGAAGAAAGAGACTGGACAAGAGGGCCATCAAAGGTGTGGGGGACAAAAAACAAACGGTTTCAGACTAAATTAGTATGCTTGGGTTTTTACCAGACCCTGTGGTTGGAAGGCAGCCTTCAACAGCAGTGGATCTGTGCAACAGGAGCATAGAACACAGTTGATTGGGGCTGGCTGGGCACCTGTGGAGGACCAGAAGAGGACCCAAGGAGGAGCTAATGCACCCTGTATTGATGGTGCTCACCTCAACCCCTAACACCTAGTCCTGGCAAGATCTGACAAGTTTGTAGGCAAGCAGTATTAGAGGGCACAGATCTTCCACATCTTTCCCTTCCCTATTTTAGATCCTGACTTAGTAAGACCTTCAAGCATGTGCCTAACTTTAAGCACACGACTAGTCCTGTGGAATTCGAAGTTAGGCACGAACTTAAGTTCTTGCTGAACTGGGCTCTGACCTAATGCCCACTGAAGTTTATTGGAACCCTACCAGTGAGATGTGGATCAGGCCCTTTGGGTGCGTCTACACTGGCAAGTTAGGTCAACTTAAGGAGGCTTAAGTCAACCTAAACAAAGCCACGTCCACACTGGGCTTTTCTTAAGTCGACTTAAGCATTTCCTTAGGTTGACTTAAGAAAAGCTTTGGTCAACTTAATAACACCTCGTTTTAGGTCACCTTAAGCTTTAAGTCAACTCCTTAAGTCGACTTAAAGCCAGTGTGGATGGGGATTAGTGCCTAAATAGACTTTATTAAGTCGACTTAAAGCTCTAAGTCGACTTAATAAGGTCAACAAGGGGCTATGTCTACACTGGAAAAGTTAAGTCAACTTTGTTAAGTCGACTTAATAGGTTCAACTTTAAGTCGACCTTATTAAGTCGACTTAACTTTTCTAGGGTAGACTGTAAGTATTTCAGAGCATGGACTGTCATGGGGCACAATGGGGCCACAGCTTGACTGAGGTATCTCAGGGTTAAATAAAAGAAGTGGCTTTTGTAAAGAGAGGCTGAACAGCATTATTCAGGATGCCTTGGGGAGTCTTAAAAGTGATCCCTTAAGAGGATGGGTCTGTATGTGGGGTCTTTAGGACATAGGTGTCAGAGCTAGCAATATTACCTTTCCCTGTTATCATTTGTTGGCTGTGCTCAGAAAGGAATAAATGGCTTCACAGAGCCAAATGGCTCATTACCCCAAATGGATATAAGAGAAACAGGAGTGGCTTGAACAGAGAGCCTCTAAGGTGAGGCTGAGCAGCCCAATGGGAACTCGAGAAGCAGCCAGACCTGGAAAGAAAGCTTGAGCTGAACCTTATGTTATTATAAATATATTTGTTAAGACAAAATCCCAGAAGAGGGTGGCCCAGGAGGAAGAGTTTCCCAGCTAGAGAATTAGTTGGTGTGTAAGCTTTGTTTTAAAGAAGACTGGAAAAGATGCTTCCTGTCCACAGGAGGCATAGATGTCTTTTCTGTTCAGGATCTTTAGCAGTTTATGGTTTCTAACTTTTGGCAATTCGCAATCTTTCAGAAACAGGCGGCATATTCATAATTAGCTAAATAAAATAAAGTAACACAAATAACAAACACGCATCATATACATACCTGCCTTCAAAAATACACTGAGGAAACAATTGAGCAATTTGCTACCAACACCTACCTGCAGTGTAATTCTTTTTACTCTTCAGAATACATTCGTTTTGCCACCGCACACTACATGCACCTTCTTCCTCAGCAGAAGAAGTGAAAAAGACCTACATTTGGTAATCACTGGCAGCCAATGTAACCCCCACACAGTTCATTGCAGAATTTGGTTTACCGTCTTCATAGCAAGAGCTAAAGACGAGGCTGTCCTCACTAAGGCATAGTGTTTCAGTTCACTACCAGCGGCAGGTTTAAATCTTCTCTCCTCACCTAGATTAAATGTAGTTTGTGGTTTCAGTCCAATTGCTACTTGGCAAATGTCCCCATGACACAAATTACCAGCACAGCTGGCAGCCTCAGCAAAGAAGCTGAAGCCATAGAGGATAAAAGTGAATTATCCTCCATTCCTAGAAGAGGTTCCTCGAGGTCAGCTTTGAAGCATGGGGAAGCTGGCACAGTTCCCATCCTATCTATGCTGATACGGTCTTGTGGATAGAGACACATTCCATCTTCAGGGGGTCTCAGTCTGGGACCTCTCTAAACTTTCAGTTCTCTTGAGATTTTTCAGTGCACTGGAACCATAGCTGTCTTCCTTTTAGAGCTAGTCACAATTTTTTCAAACGTGCAAAAAACATTTAATCAAAATAGCCTTTTCTCCAAAAATACATATTTATTTTTTTTAAATTATTTTTTCCAAAATGTCAAGCTATTTTAATAAAACTTTCTATTTTTGACCCATTTTCCCCTCAATTTCCCCCCTTTTTTGTCTCACTCTTTTACTTTTTCAAGAAAAACGGATGAGGAAAGGAAAAAAATTGAAATACCAAAATTTTTCCAAAAAATGTCACAAAATGTTTTGGAAAATAAGTTGTTTTCAAACACTTCCATATTTTCAACATTGTACAAATGTTTCTACAAAATGTTTACAAGTTCCTCTCAATTTTTATCAGTTACTTTAAGAGGAGCTTAGTTCATGTTCATTTATTGCATTGTACTACAAAGGCCTTTGTTACATTCATCTGAATTTTCAAAATTAAATCTTAAATTTCAAATTTCATGTCTTTTGTACTATATCCTGACACAATCATTAACAGCAGAAGGAGCCTGGGGAGTGGTGGTGTTGAATATATGTACCTTGTACCCTGGTTTTCTTCCCCTCTTCTTTGGGATCTTCACTACTGGCAAGGAACCAGATGGTGCTGCATAGAGATTGTGAACAGCCATTTTCATCGGAGTAGACTGGAGTGGGGGTCTTCCTCGTTTTCTACCTGGTATTCTTGTAGACTGCATGTCAACAGCATCCAGTCTGGGAGGCAGCGATGACAAGTGACTCATCTGCAGAGGGGCTACAAATCAACAAACACAACGACAACAAAAAACACCAAGCATTTTTTGTTGCTTTGCAATGGAAAATAATTTTTGAAACAGTGACAGCCAAGGCAATTTTCTTACTTTACGGTTTTGTCTTGCTGATTTTTTATATATTTTGGAAAAGAAGCGAAGCTAGAGCACTTTCGGAGCTGTAAACAAACGCAGTTCTGAAGCCTTGAAATTCCACCCACCGTGCTGCAAAGGGTCATCTTTGTGTTTTGGGTTTTTTGGCAAGAACTCAGTGTTACTCAACAGCAGAAGAAAATTTCCAGCAGGTCAGATGAAATGTTGAAAGTCCAAGCCTGAAAACATCTTTAACAGGACAAACCGTGCTCACGTCATTCTTGGAAGCAACCCCAAAAGAATCAGTGGGGACTATGAGATGTGAGAAAAGTAAGCAGGATGAAGGACCCTATCCTGTCTCCACTGAAGTCAGTGCAAGTTTCCCTTTCTCTGTAGGTCTCAGGTTTGCGTCCTTGGTCCATGTTTATTTTGCGGCTAGGCAAGGGTCTGATTCTGCAAGCCTTACTCATGTAAGTAGTTCCACAGACTTCAAATGGGACTACCAGCCTATGCAAGGACTACTAACAGGACTAAAGGATGTAGGCTTGGGACCTACCAATGTGTGTTAAAGGATGGCAATTTCCCACTATTATGGTTACGTTTTCGCTCTCTACAGCTTTTCTAGCAGGTGTTACTGAACGACAAGAAGCAATTTTTTTGTCAGCATGCTGTCACTCCACCACAACTCCAGGAAGCCAATGGAGTCGAGCAGTTTAATGGAGCAGAGACTGGTCCATTTTTTCCCCTTCAGTTTTTCATACACAAAGCAAGTGTACAAACAAATGCAAATTACTGAGGGAATAAGCAAGATTCTGCAAACCTTCTGGCCAAGAAACTAACAAAGGGCAGGAAAACCTGATTGAAAAAAAGTGAATTTTCAAATATTTGTTTGTCCAGATATTTGTTTTTCTGGACTACAAATTCAAATCCCATTTTTGCAAACACTGCCAGGAGCACCAGTTAGTAATGTGGTGTTGTCAGCTCTTGTGATGTTACCATGAGTCTCATATTTTTCTTACAGACTCAGCTCACTGAGGCAAGTACCTACACGAGAATCTCAGCTCTCCTTGTTAGAAAGGGTGATGCATTGTTGCAGATTAATGTCTGAAAGTATGCTCCAAGTGCATCTTAAATGCTGGGAAAGCAGAAGGAAAGTAAAAAGAAGCCCTGCCCACCCCCCCAATTATTTTTAGGACCTGATTCATGATTTGAATGCTTAGGGCTGACATTCCTGGTAAAGTAAACCCACTTACTTCAATGGGGTTATTTACAATTGTGAGTAGTATGCTTGGTAATAAAGTGTTTGCAAAAGTAGGGCTCGATATATCATGGAGATTAAAAATATTTTGCCTAATCAAAGGGTTGAAAATAAAATTAGTCTCTGGTTGACAAACAGGACACATTCCTTCATTTACATGTACAATATTTTTTGGTGTTTATTACCAGATCAGAAAAACAAAAAGCCCCTACCACCACCCAAAAATATATTTAGTTTTAATCTTAATAGTCTTTTAATAAAATTATGGGGATCTGCTCAGCTTGAACAGACCCATTATGTACTGCAAGATTTGCAGATTGGTTAACAAACCATTAACCCTTAACATCAGCCACCCAGCACCCAAGTGAATGGTACATGCCTCACATCAGATCAAAGCAAATGCAGGATGATAGAGTGTCTAAATTAACAGAGTGGCTTGGGATGGTGCAGTTTGAATCCCTAGATGAATACTGCTAGCTCAGGAGTTCTGTAGAAACCCACTGTTTAAATCTTCTTTTCATACAAAGTCAAAGTCTCCTCTATATGTTCAGGTTTTTCTTACACAGAGGTAAGGTTAAAGGTAGCAGGTTTAACACAGCATGAATCAAGTGGAAAGCTTCTGTATATCTTAAACACCACAGATTCTTTCCTTCCTTCCTTCCTATAACAGTGTGTGTGTGTGTTTTACTGTACAACTTTTTGAATTATGTCTTCTGATCCTCTACTGACACACAACACAAAAATTCTTCTTGAGGTTTCACATTATCTTGGAACAAGGTGGTTTACAAGGAAGGGAAACATAAGATGAAACATCTCTGACTGTGGCACATGGCACACAGAGAGACAAGAAAGTTTGACACAAAAAAGTGACTTTTTTTCTTGTTGGTTTGCTTTTAAAAAGGACTGAAAAAATAATACTTCACAGAGGAGATTCTTAGGCAATCAGAAACCTAAGCATGGGTTTGTACACTGCATGTGTATTTGTTCATTTCTGGGAAAGGACAAAATGACAGGAATAAGGGCCTGACCCAAAGCACATTGTAACCAATGGGGAGACTCCTTGAGCCAATGGAAAGATGCCCATAGAGTCTTTCCTTTACTTCTTTAGGCTTTGCATTAGCCCCTTACATCCCCACTCCAACCTTTACATATCATATTTGAAGACAAAACTCTGTTCAGTGGACTGGTGGTACAACAATAGCCTGCTCAATGAAGTTATAGTCCATATATGTATCACCGTGAGTGAACTCAAATGATGATCTGACATTTTAAAGGAATAAACTCATTACGTGACAAAATCGGAATGGATTCAGATAACAATAAGCCAGGACAGTCAATACGATGCAAAGAAATCTCTCTAAAATGGATATATTGGGTATATTCAGCGAACAAATTGACTTGGTAAGTCAAAGGATCCTCACTATCAAACTTCTTCTATATTTATCTACCTACCTTAGACATTGCTAATGCCCCTGTTACTGGAGTTTCTAGGACTCGGGCAGGAAAGTAGAATAGAAGCTATGGGACGTTTCATGCAAGGCATAATCAACAGGGTAAGCAATTGGACAAGTGTGTAACCAATCATCTTGACACCACAATATATACAACTTGTCCTTGGTGCATTGGCATGAATTCCATCACCAAGAACCTCAGTCTAGAGCCCAGGTTAAAGAGAGGGATTTCTGTCTTAATGTTCAGGTCCTAAATGACTTAACGACTGAAAATAAAATTGCTCTAAGTTACTTATTACACTTTTCAAGAATGTATTTGCCACATGTTATGTTTTACATCAAGACTCTATTTTATCAAAGTTAGTTTTATGAAGCATAAAGTTCCCTGAATACAGGCCTAATAACCAGGAAATGAAGAAAAGATGAAGGGGAGGGAATGTGCTGCTGGGATACCAAACGTACTAAAAGTGTGCAAGTCTGCAACTGACTTTATTTCCTAGCCCCAGGCACAAGGCATAGGATTATAAAATATCATACCTCTGCCACACAGCATTGACTCAGTAGCTACTGCTAGAAATGTCTAATGTAGCTATCATTGCATCTTCCCTTTTCCAGTGTTTGATTTTTCAACACAAAGAACATAATAAAACAAAAGCCACCACAACAAGCTAAAACACCCAATGAATACAACAAATAACTAGAAAGCAGGCTAGGATGGATGAGCTGAAATCCTGGGACAGATGACAATGGACTTCTGGCTCTAAACCTCAGTGGCTTTCTTATCACAAAGTCATTTCTTGTTCTCAAAAAAGGGCCTTTCTCAATGGCCTGAGGGGAGCATGCCACATGGAAGCTGTGTCTGCTGCTCTGTGCGTTTGAGTTTATCAGTGTCTGGTGAGCGTAGGTCATTTATTCAAATTTCTACTTACAATGCTTGGATAATGAAGGTCCACCAGAAACAGAGAAGTAGTGTCTTCTTTGGCTTTGTTTAGTGATTTCCATTCCTTCTGTAGGAGTGAGCCACAGAGGTAGATATGAAACAAGACCTTGGTGTGGATGATATAACTGTTTTTTAGGAAGATTGCCGGCTTCTTTCTGTTTGAATTCTGACATTCTCTTCCATATGCAATGGCAGGAACTCTGACATTCTTGCCATAATATTTCTTCTGTTCCAGATTCCTTGTGCTTAGTTCTTGCATAACCACTACAGTGTCAATTATCTGACGCCAAGAAGAACATCAAATGTTGGCATTAAAATTTTTGTCGTCTGCCCAGGAGACTCTGAACTAATGAGCTCTTGAATCTGCCAGGGCTTTTTTTAAAAGTCAAGATATTTGATGATTGTACTGACTTCCCCTGCTAACCTATTTGACTCTGCACGTTAAAGTCTTATATTTGAACTGATACATCAAAACCAAAACTTGTCTATAGTATAAATATACATTAATTTAATTGCAAAGGTGACTGACAATCTGATTCCTCTTTCATATATGTTAGTGTAAATCAAAAGCATCTCTATTGGAGTCAGTTGTCTCACCCTGATGTAAAACTGGAGTTAGAGAAGAATCAGGTCCTTTCTTTTTTCTGTATTATTTCATTTATTTAAATTTAAATAGCAATAGAGCCTGTTTTGAAAGCCTGTCTAGCCACCCTAACAGTTAATTAGATTTACAATCACACCAACCAGCAGCAAAAATAATCATACACAAATTATTTCAATTAAACACAGCAAACGCCTTTAATATTATGCTGAAATTCTGCTCTGACATTTTAAGGGTACTTTGTCATGGCACATTTCTATAACTTTTAGACAATTCCAACTAAACAAATTTATGTTGTTGTTTTTTAAATTGAAAATCTCAAAATTAGAACAATATTTATACAAATCAGTTCTGATCTCATTTATACTAGTTTTATGTGGGTGTGACTCCACTGAAGTTAACGGAACTATTCCTGAGAGTTACTGATGTATATGAAAACAGAATCAGATCCAATGCTTCTATTGCATTTTCTTTGTATTCTCTGTTCTGTGAAAAACAAACAAACCATTCTTTGTCCCATGGTAGCTGATGAAGGCATTGATAAACCAGGGATCTCCAACCACAAAAATGGAAGTCTCTTTCTCTAATATGGAAAAATATAGGATGAAGTCCCAGGCTCAGTGAAGTTAGTCAAAGTTTGCTCAGTAACTTCTATGGGGCCCGAGTTTCACCCTGACCTTCCAGTGCTCACAAATGTTTATCTCGTATCACTCTTTTCCTTTTTCTTCTCTGATTTGATCAAACCCTGGTTGGCTTCTCCCATTTGGAAACCCGCATAAGACAATGCTAGCATTGAACTACCAGTCTCTTTTTATGGTCACCAGTAGATCATTGTCCATGTGATGGCGGGGCCAGCTCATCTTCCTTTCTAAATTCTGTCCACTAGATCCAAACAAAGTCCTCTTTTGTAACATATTGCATGATCAAAGCTGGTCAGGGAGAAGGAAATGCCATTCAAATGCAGCCTCCTGGCATGGTGCTTTCCTGTGTTATTCTTTCAGAGTTAAAAGTTCCCATGGAGAGTCAGAAGCTTGATTGGCTGGTGATTACATGCTGGCTTGTTAGAGCAGCTGCCTGCTAGCCTGTGAGGCTTTATAGATGCCCTGGCACTGCGGGAAGAGCTCAGCAGGGATAAACTTCCTGCTGGGAAATGCAGTAGCAAGTTCCTCTTTCTCCCTCCAATTTCTCATGTGTGGGCTTTTGTTTTTAATTTGCAGGAAGATTAAGCTCTTCTCTAGTGGCAGGAGGTATCAGCAAACATGATTGCTTATTGTTTTTTAAAGGAGGATCTTACTCGATACCATTCCAGGTCATTCAGGGGCAAAGCACTTAAAAGCCTCCTTTTGAGGGAAGCAAAAGGAGAAGTCAGCGTCTGTACAATTGGCAGGGCTGGTGCTCTCTGTTTGTGGCTGTTCTGCATTCAGAGTAGGACTGAGGAACTGCATGCCACATTTTTCCTGAAGTGCCCTTTAAATACTAGGCACTAGGGCTATGCTACAAAAAGTTAGGTCGACTTTGTTAAGTCAACTTAACAAAGTGGTGTCCATGGACGTGGACTAAGTCCACTTTGTTAATGCGACCTGATTGCCCTTAGGTTGACTTAACAAAGTGGACTTAAACGTCCATACTGGCTTAGGTCGACCTAAGGAGGCTTAAGTCGACCTACCCGGTGGTTCTTAGTAAGTCAACTTAGTGGAAGTCTGGTGTAGACACAGCTTTGTTTAAGTTGACTTAAGCCTCCTTAAGTTGACTTAATTTGCCAGTGTAGACATAGCCTAGGTGTTTTTCATTCAACCTCTGCCTCCCATGGACCCTAGCGTGATCCTGTTCATTCACTAGAACACTTTCTACAGCTGAGCAGCTGCCTGGCTATCACAGTCCACATCACAAAACCACTGCTCGCAGGAGCAAATCCTGGCCCCATGGAAGTCAAGAGTTGCTTTGCCACTGGATGTGGATTTGGTCAATGGAGGCAGGATTTCACTCAGACCATGGCATTACTGGCAGTCTCCACTGGTGGAAGGCCAAGGATGGGAATAGAAAAATGCTGTAGATTGGCACTAGCAAGTCATGTGAGGAATTTTACAGGATACCATCTGAACTCTGCTTGGCCAGTGTTATGAGTGAGTATGATCTGAGTTACTTGAGGTAGGAGTCAGTCCGTCTCTAGCCAGCACCATGAGTTACTGTAACTTTGATATGCAAATAACTCAGTAACCTGTTTCCCTTAGATTTAATATTTTCTCATAAACAACAACGATCCTTTTCAATAAAAGCAAATCTCTAGAATAAATGCAGCTCTTTGAACTTGAACTCTAATAACAGCAAGAGTTGAAGATACAAATAATCCATGGATAAATCAAGGTGATGTTAGTTTAGTCCTGGACTATACCAGATCTTGTGTGGATACCAGTCTACCTCGAATGACACATGGAAAGTTCCAATAATTCCAGTCTCAAGCTTAGGAAAGGATCAACTATTAATTCTCTGAAGCAGACACATAACAGGTCATTTGTGCCCATTGCCCAGTTTCTTAAGAAGAATGCTTTAGTTTTTCAATATATTCTCAGGTCTCAGTCCTGAAAAAAGATATACATGCGTCCACTGAGCTCTGATGATTTCAATAGCATTTACCCAGACATGAAGATCTGTGCAGGTGGTTTCCTTTACAGGATGGGGGTGGCTTGATTTGCATATCCCTGCAACAGACCACGCTGCCCTCATATCTACACTGAAGACAACATCACAGGACCAAATCAAGCCATCTACTCCATCAAGGGCTTGTACACCTACTCATCCACCAATGTGATTTATGCCATCATGTGCCAGAAATGCCCTTCTGCTTTATATATTGGACAAACAGGACAGTCTCTGCACAAAAGAATAAATCTGACATCAGAAATTGCAACACTAAAAAACCAATAGGGGAACACTTCAATTTCTCTGCTCACTTCATTGATGACTTGCTAATAGCTGTGTTGAAACAGATGAATAACAAATCACAGCTTCAAAGAGAAACTGCAGAACTCGAATTTATATGCAAATTTGACTCATTGACCTTTGGGTTAAACAGGGACTACAGATTTTTCTCTCATTACAACAGGTGATTTGACCTTGCCTTCCTCTATGTGCTGTTCCCCAGTGTTTGAATCCTAACACCTATTTTGATTTGCTGTTACAGCCTGACCTGATCCTATGTCATACACTCCCCTGCATTTAATTTCCTCCCACTCTGTAACTTTCCCATCTTCAAAGCGTCTGATGAAGTGGGATTTTCTCCCACGAAAGCTCATGCGATAAATAAATCTGTTAGTCTTTAAAAGTGCCACAGGACTCTGTTGTTTTTCCTTTTTCTTTGACTCTTGATAAGAGATTTGGTGCTCTACATGGAGCATGAGTCAAGCAGAAGGACACATTTAAATAAGTAATATGAACAAATCCATATCATTATCACATACAGTTATGAAGTCATCCCTCACAGATTTCAGCAGCACAACCAAGTCACTGCAGATAACAGGCACCAAGCAACATTTCAATTACAGGTGCCTTTGTCAACTGCGTCCTGTTAGGAAGGATTTACTTATTGGAAATACTAATGACTATTAATACACAAATGGGCTCTGCAGTGATCTTACTTAATGTCACTACAAATGCAACATTTATTACATTCTTGCTTATCCATGGTGACAACTTCATGGATTGTCCCTCATCATAGATGAATTTGTGCCGTGGAAGAATCTGGTGTTTCACAATAATGGGGATGGAACTTCTTATGTTCATAGATTGCAGCTCAAAGCAGGAGTAGGGGAGTGATAAGAAATCACACAGCATCATTCAAGACCTTGGCAAGTTTCTGCTTCTATCTTCACTACTATGAGCAAAGGGTGGGAGAAAATGGGTTCTGGTGTCATTCTGCAGCATGATTTTTTGAAGTCCAATTCACAAGTAGTGACACTTTGTTGTCCTTCAGGAATTACTCTTCTGAAGAATAGTACCCCAGTGACACCGGGAAGAGCAGTAGCTCCATGCACCTCTGACTGAGGTTTGGTTAATGAGCCAGAAGAATGTGAAAACCTTGTGAGAATGGGACCCATAGGAGTAGCAGTGAACTTCTTCTTTGATCTTTCCTTTTTTGATTTGGTCTGACGTTTTTGTTGCATTCTAGTTGCCTATGGCGGTGAATTGGCGAGATAAGATTTTACTCAGAAAGAGAAGAAACATGGAGTAAAAAAGGAAATACATGAACAATTGATCTGACGAGGTCACGTGAGTGGCAGGGCTGTTCTGCTGCGATAGTCAAACCAAACGTGTGCAAAGCTCAGTGAGGAAGAAAAGAAAGGCAATTTTCTCTAATTCTTTCTCTTGTCCTAAAAGGCTTTTTGTGGTTTTTTGTGAGTGCTAAGGAAACACTAGTACTGCCACTTGTGATGTTGTTGAGAAAAAAGAAAGAAGCTGGTGTCTAGACTCAGCCTGTAAGTGCCACAAAGTATATGGGGAGACACATCTTGTTTTGCATCTGTGCCTCCTAATGAGGTTTATGGTTTACCAGACAAGCTCTACCTTTCACCCTAAGCAGAACAAATTTAGAAGTTTCCACTCTACAGCTATGTCTACACTGGGGAACTTAGGTTGACTTAAGTAAGTCGACTTTAATAAGTCGACTTTAAGTTGACCTTATTAAGTCAACTTAGAGAGTCCACACAGGACTCCTAAGTAGACTTAAAGTGGGCCTTACTAACTTGACTTAGAGAGTCTATACTAGACTATCTAAGTCAACTAGTTTGGTCCAGGGAGAGCCAGCTCCGCACGGGGCTGGCTCTCCCCAGGTCAGCAAGCCCCTGAGTGGTCTGGGGGAGAAGGGAGTGTGGAGCAGCCGGCAGCTGGAGCACAGGGCTTCCTTCTCCCTGGACCGCAATCCAGCTGCTCAGCAGCCGGCAGCTGGAGCGGGGGTCTCCAGCTCTTCCTCCTGGTCGGGACTACTTGGGTCCCAGCTAGAAGGGTTTCCTTCTGCCCGGGACCTGAGAAGTCCTGAGCAGAAGGGAGCCGAGTGGTCTGGGGCAGAAGGGAGCTCCACGCTTGCTTCCTTCTTGCCCGGACCACTCAGGTCCCGGCAAGAAGGGACCGCGGGGCTTCCTTCTTGCCGGGACCTGAGCAGTCCCAGCGAGAAGGAAGCTCCCTTCCCCCGTGCCCTAAGTCAACTAAGTCGACTTAGGGCATCCACACAGCTTAAGTCGACGTAAAAAGTCGACTTAAACTTCAAAGTCGACTTTATAGGAGGTTTTATAAAGTCGACTTTGAATTTCCTTAAGTCGACTTAAGCAGCAGCGTAAGTCGACTTAAGGAAATGCCAGTGTGGATGCAGAGTAAATTAAGTCGACTTAAGCATGCTTAAGTCGACTTAATTTACTAGTGTAGACACACCCTACAGGTCTATGAAGAGGAGAGTGCCACCCCAATTTGCTAAAAGTAGCATCTCCATTTCAGGATGCCTAAATCCTAGAGCAAGGGAATAGGAGAATGCGGACTGGCATGGAGGAACAGCCCTTTTCCAAGTCCCCTTCCCATGGTTAGCTGGCAGAAAAGTAGCTGCTAATGGCTAGCCATAAAGAGTTCAATGTTTGCCCCCAGGTCTGTCTTAAATGTGGCTCCATGGAGAGCCATCTATTGCACACATCCATTTAAAATCAGCTGTTCTGTTTTGATAGTGAAATTGAAACTTGTCTCAGTGCCTTTCAGACAAGAAGTCTTGCTGTTCTTCCTTCATTTCATGATTTTGACCAGGACTGATCTACTTAAGGCTGAATTTTCTTCTGTGGGGGTGCTCTTCGCCCATGTGCATTTATGAGGCCCTGCCTGGATTCAGCAAGGACAGAAAATGGACAGCCCCGCTGCTTTGCGATGCTCTCATGACTGAACAGAGATTTTCTCAGCTCCGGACTGAAGTAATGCAATCAGGGCTAGGATTTATTCTGCTGGGTCTGAAAGCAAGAGTGGTTCAGTTATGGCTTCCCTCAGTCAAATTACAGTTAGCAAACTCAACTACAGGCTGAGTGTCCTTCACCCAGACAAGCAGTCTAACTCAGTGCCTGCCTGTAGTCTTGCAACCAGCAGAGCCTGCCAGGAGAAGCCAGCAGTTCCAGTTTCCCTGTTTCTTTCATTGTCCTTGCTACATTTCTGTTCTCAGAGCTTCTTGATTTCCTTTGCTTCCTAGACAGACTAGCAACCAAGGGACTATTGCTCTTTGGGAAGAGGGAGAGCCTTCCCCTCTCAATCTACCACTGTCCCTTCTTTATCTCCCCATCATAATTAGTCCAATTGGGAATTCCCCCCATCCTAACTGACAGGCTGAGGCTGAGAAGCTTTTCTGGAGCAGGATAGGTCCTTTTTCCTGTTCCTTTGGCAAACTGTAGTGTCCTTCCCTGCCTGACTTCGTCTGAGGCAAGTACAACCCATCACAGCACCTGTCTGCATTCATGGATGCATTTATTCCTAAATGAGTTCCTACTGCCAACAGGGGTTTAGCCATAGTGAACAGTGTTACATTTCTGCTGGGAGCCCATCAGCAGATCTCCCAAGTGTTATGTCCCCATCCATCCCTTGCTGGGCCCTCCCCACTCTTTCAGCTACACCTGCCAGTTGCCTACAGCCCAGCAGATGGAGATAGCAAGCACCTTGCATCAGTGTACATCTCCCTGCGACTCGAGCAGATTTTCAACATCACATTCCCAGAGCCTGGGTTTCCCTGCCTGGAGTGAATCTGTCACTAGATATTTATTCTGCCAACTTTCCTGAGATAACCACTATTAGTCAGACAATGTGAAACAAAGGTCTTATCATAAATACTTAGGTATGTGGCTTGGTGGGGCTCTAACCTTTAAAACTCAGATTGGACTGATTCGCTATCAGAAGCAATTAAATTGAAATTGGGATTTGGTATTTTAACAAGTCCTGTTTCACAAATTCAGCCAAGCGATTGCTAGTTCACATGACATTATTATTGATCATACGCTATGGCCAGTGTCATTTACAGGTTACCTTCTAGCGGTACCATTCTGCCATTAGCTTTGTTACTAGAGAACGTTCTAACCTTGTTATTGGAACTCACCCAATTTAACGAGCTGTTCCTCCTTGAACAAAAGGCACCTGAAAGAAGCACTATTACACTTATCTGCAACTCTAAGCTCAGAAAGCACCAACTTCTCTTTAAAATTTTCTTTCTCATCTTCAATGTACCAAGTTAAGGTTCTGATGCTTTCATTAGACAGGTAATGCCAAAGTTTATTCTACCCTTAATAGATGGTCTGATCAATGTGTGTGTCTTACATACACTCTTATGTACTGTATAAAGTATTTTTGTAGCCATGTTGGTCCCAGGGTATTAGAGAGAAAAAGTGGGTCAGGCAATATCTTTTATTGGATCAAATTCTTGTCTTTCTCAACAGAAGTTTGTCCAATAAAAGATATTACCTCACTCACCCATGTACCTCATGTATGTGTTGTTCAAGCACCTAACTGAATAAGTATCTGGCTGAGATGTATAGCTTTTCCACCATGATTTGTCTGACAGTGGTCTGGCCTTTTCTGTTTTATTGCTTTATTTTATTTTTTGGTAATGTTTTCATTATAGAGATCTTGTCACATGATACACAACAGTGTCTGTAAAAGTGATTGACAGAAGGTCCTTTAGTTCTTTTTAGATAAGAATCAAAAGTTCAAATAATGAACTTTTCTCCTCTACATTCTCTTTTCCCACCTCCACCTGCATTCCCTCTTAGCAGCACAGTTGTCACAAGACCAGGTGAGGGGTGGGTTAGTTCGATAGCTAGGAGGAGAGGATTTGCTGAGGAAAGTTGCCTTCACACAGGGAGGATATTGGAATGGGAGAGGCTGGAGACTAGATAAAGTAGAAATAGACAATTGAGGAATAAGATAACCAAACCGAGCCAGACTGGAACCCAGGTTTGAGGTGACAGGCAATAATTTGACTTGGTTATATTTCCCAACTTGATATGCTCATCTTTAGCCCTCTATATGCAATAGTGACTCCAGCATTAGGATTTCTATAGCACATCCAAGATCATAAAAGACCATACAAACTTTCACAATTTACGCATGGAAAATATAAAATGTAATCGCTTAATTAAAAGTCTGCCTTTACGCATATGCACAAAGAGGGCTGAATTAAGGTGGCAACCTTAATTCTGGCATTTCCTAACTTTTGAGCACTTCATTTTGCAACCTAAACATTCTTTGAAGATAACTGTTTGTGTGTGCGCGCACCCACCCACACAATTTTCTGAGTCACTAAGGAGCAAATTGGGAACACCTTGCTCATACCAATGGCGACTCAGAGGAGTAGTCTCTTTGAAGTTAGTGAGAACACTTCTGTAAGTGCTCACCATTGTGAGCAACGGATTCCCGGTTTGGCCCTTTGATATCTAAGAAGAGGTTATGACAATCTAACACCATTTAAGGGAGTGTAATATTTGTTTCATGAAGCATAGCAAACTATCAGCCAATAAAACACCAGCCGATCTATAGTCCAATTGATTTGCAACTAGCAGAGAAAAAGCCATTAAAAAGACCCAAAAAAGAAAAGAAAACCCTAGAGCGATGTTGAAAACAATTTTTCCCAGCCCTGTTTCAGCACTTTTCCCTCAGATTTGCTAGGGAATAGGAGTCCATAGCATTCCAAAGAGTTCAGAAGAAAATAATTTTTGTGCTGCTCAGACCACTGCAGCCAGGATGTTTTCGTGCTGTCATTTCAGACATTTACTGCCTTGTGAACGGTGCTAAGCTTTCCTTTATTGCTTACATAATATAATGTGAAACTACTTTACTGAGTCAATAAATTCTTAACAGCAGCCTGCCCTAGTTTAATGTACAACTCCCACCTTCCGTTGCTTTACATGAGCTCATGAAATGGAATACATTTCCAGCGATTCTTGCCTGCTCAAATTTAGGCCGATTAAAACAAACTGTGACAGTTAATATGTATCTGTATTTGGGGCCCAATCCAGGTCCTGTTAAAGCATACCTAGCATAGTTTTAACATTATACAAATAATAAATAATAGTACTAATTCAGTGAAATACTTCTCTGGAAGTAGTATTATTATGAAAGGGGCTTTAGGGGCTTAAGCCCTGGGCCCTGGCCAAAAGGGGGCCCCAGGCTCCAGCCCCTAAAATCCCTTTGTTAATCCGGACCGGAGACCCCCACCCTGCTCAGCACAGCAGGGCAGGCTGTCTGGAGTGGGGCCAGGATGGGGGAGTGCCCTCACCCCCCCCCAGCGATGGGGGGTGAGAGGACAGTGGGCCACCCCCTGTGATGGGGGGCCCAGGCTGGGGGCCCATGGTGAGGGCAGGCAGCCCGGGGCCCCCAGGCCTGTTAAGCAAGCCCTACCCTGGACTGTAGTGGGAAGAGCATTGGTCCCGTACCATAGACTACGAGCACACATACACTGTTGGCCTCATTCTAACAGTGATTTTACATGAGCATAACTCCAATGATCTCAGAGGAATTACTCTCAATTTATAATGATGTGAGAGGAGATTCGGCTCTCTGTCTCTTCCCATTAATCATAGGAACATTTTGGAATGATAGCTGACCTCCATGATGGCTATTTCTCTATAACTTCTTATAATACTTCTTTAAATTGGGGGATTATTGGGTTAGATTCAAAGAAGAAGGAGTAAAGGGTTAATTAATAAATAAGTAGCATTCCTATTCCTTAGGTAACTTCAGGACTTTTACATTTTGGAAAAATATTAATTACCAAGATCCTCAGCTGGTGTGGATTGGTGTAGTTTCACGTTTCTATATTTGCAGAAAACAGGTACACTACTTCAGATATACTAAAGATACAAGAAAAAATGAGAGTTCTGTGGTACCTTAAAGACTAACAAATTTCTTCAGGCATAAGCTTTTGTGGGTTCAATCCAATTCATCAGACGTATGAAGAGGAAACTACAGTCAGGGGTGTATATATACATGCAAGAATGGGTGAGAAACGTCACTATAGGGAGGGTAAGTACTAACAAAGTCAATGCAGTTAGGGTAGATGAGACCCGTTCACTTAGTTGACTAATTGCAGGGGAGATTATATATATTAGTTTGTTACTTATTATAACCATGATTTAAATCATATTTTAAATAACATTTTATAATTAAAACTGTGATAGAACTAATAGAAAGATATTTTATTCATTAAATCCTAAAACAAGAAAAAAAATATCCTTTATCAATTGCTAACATACATTGGTCCATGGTACCCAAACAGACCATAATACCACTGCTATTTTGCACTAAGAGGATGAAATCATGGCTCTGTTGAATCAATGGCAAAACTCCCATTGACTTCAAGGAAGAGAGGATTTCACCCCAAGTGTTTAAAGCCTTTCACTAAAAGATCTCAAAATTTTTTACAAACATTAACTAAATTTAATGGTCTCCTAAGTATGTTGCGAAGCATTTTATAATTGGGTAAATCGGGGCAAAAAGAGACTAAGTGTTTGCTGAAAATTGTTCAGTAAACTGTCAAGCAAAGCCAGGGAGTAGAATCTGAGAATATTGACTTTGTGGCCTCTGCTCAAACTAACACAACTTGACCACAGGAAAACCATACATTGCATTAACAAACTTAGAAACAGATTAAGGTTAACGTATAAGAGTGGATACATATTAAGAATAGTTAGTAAAACAAAGACAATACAAACAAACCGGGAATCCCCAGAGGACTCCTGGTTTCTTTTGCTGAAATAGACTAATACGGCTACTCCTCTGGAACTAAACACCATAATATACTGAAGGTCGCCTGCCACTCATGTTCACATCATTACTGTCAGGCAATCTGATTGTAGCTCTAATACATTTTCTAAGTGGCTATACTATTTTCACTTTTCAGAACTGGTATGCTACTTCCCCTCTGTACCCCTCCTCCCATCCACTATTTCCTGTTTTTGTAGGGTATTTTTACTTTACACTTAGGTTGGTGACAATTGTTTTGTTCACCTAGAAACTCTATATTAAAAAAAACCCAAAAAACCCAAACCTATCCCCAGCTGACTTGTACACTACAGTATATGCAACGTAAGCAACGTATCTTATAGGATTTTACTTATTAAATATCGGCTTGCTCTGTTTTGACCTTCAAAATTATTGCTGAATGAATTTTTTTTTTTAACCTTTCCAATTGGCAGCTAGTAGAAAAACACTTCCAGGTAATCTCAGAGTCCTGAGAATCCACGAGAAGCAGTTAGCTGAGCACATTCACCCTTCATACAGAGATTAGCTAGAAGCCACAATGCTTAGGCCTTGTACACACTACGAAGTTATTGCGCGATAAAGCCCTTTATTGCGCGATAAGAAGCTGAGCGTACACACACTACTTACAGTTTTTGCATGTTAAGAGCCCTCTTGTTGCACAAAATGTAAACCACCAAAACGAGCGTGGTAGCGTCTAACGCGAAATAGTTATTGCGCGACAGTCCGTGTGTGTACGGTTACCGCGCAATGCGAAACCTCCGGAAATGGCCCACAATTCTAATCCCATCCCTTCTGCATTTCTCTCTGTACTCTATTGCCATGCCGTCATTTTTCCCGACCTCCCTTTCTGCCCCGCGAATTTTTGAATTCCCCACTCTCCCTTCTGGCTTGCTGTTCAGTGCTGCTGCTCTGTGTGCTCCGCTTGCAATGTCGTCGCGGCGCAGCAAACGAGCTCCAGCCTGGACAACAGCAGAGGTGCTAGATTTGATAGGCATCTGGGGAGAGTCCGCCGTGCAGTCACAGTTACGTGGCAGCCGGAGGAATTTCGACATTTTTGGTCAAATATCTCAGGCGATGATTGAGAAGGGGTACGAGAGAGACACTCTGCAATGCCAGGCCAAAGTGAAGGAGCTGCGGATAACATTCCACAGAGCAAGAGAGGCAAACCGGCGCTCTGGCTCCGCACCGGCAACATGCTGCTTTTACAAGGAGTTGGAGGCGATCCTGGGCGGCGATCCCACAACCACCCCGATCTCGACCGTGGACACTTCGGCGACAGCGTCTGAAAATGACAAGGCAGCGGAAGACAACGATGCCATCGTAGACGAGGAAGCAGAGGAGGAAGAGGATGAGGACAGTGACAACGGAGCCACCAACATCGGGAGCCAGGAGTTATTCGCCACCCTGCCAGAGACAAGCTCCACGGATTCCTTTTGCACGACTTCCCCTGAATCAGCCGATGGCAGCTCCGGTAAGTTACGTTTGCAGTGCTCTCTATTCTAGCAGCTACAGCTTAGCGTGTACATGAAGATAAGGCATTGAGTTCTCCTTTTCTGTGTCTTCTTTTCTGTGGGTTAATGGTTTGGTGGGGTATTACTGGCATTACATAAAAAGCGCATCAATGCATGCCTCGATTGCCAAGTAGTCGTTCCCTTTCAAGTCACTAAACGTGTACTCCAAATATCTCCAAATTCTTCTTTTAAAATTGGATGGTAGAGCGAGCCTTTGCCCTCCCCCATTCAGGGAGACTCTCCCTCTCAAGCTCGCAAGCACTGCCGTGGGAACCATAGCCACGCACAATCCAGCAGCGTAAGGTCCCGGCTGGAAGTCAGCCACATGCAGGAGATGCATTCTCGCTTGCAGAGGCACTCTAAGCAGTGTGATATCGGCTTCTATTGCAGCCATCTCTGACACAGGATCAGAACAAGCAGTGGCAACAGTCAACTGTCCTGTGGACCTAATCACAGCAACCCGTCCCTCGCTTTGCAAAACTTGTTACTGCCCCACAGTATTTCTTCACCCGTGTAACCTCGGAATGTGTAGGGAGATCATCCTTATTTGCACCTGAACGTGGTGAGAACAATAGCGGCATTCAAACTGTTTCATATTTACAAAGGAACGACCTTGGATGGACGGTGTACAGCTGCTGCTGACCGTCTGAGACAGATAAGGCGGAGGCCTCGCAGGAGCAAGGAAGATATCTTCCAGGAGCTGATGCATTCCCACGAGGCATCTGCGAGGGAGACAAGGCAATGGAGGAGGCAGTGCAGACAGGACAGGAGAGAGAGCAGCACGAGGCGGGAGAAGCAGAAGGATGCCCTAATAGACATTCTTCATGAACAGACCAACCTGCTGAAGACCATGGTCGGTCTGCTCCAGGCTCGCACCTCCCCGCCGCAGCCACAGCCGCCGTTCCCTCCATCCACGCAACATTCTCCCCCCAAACAGTTTTTTGAACCCCATGGACACCCATGGTATAACGTTACCTCAACCCCTCCCCCAACATATGTCGTGGAGTCCCGCACCTACACCCACCTTTAGTCCCCCCTCTCCTTACAGCTAACTTCCCATTTCTGTTGTATTAATAAAGTTGAAACATTGTTAAATTTAATATGACTTTCTTTATTTGCATTTTTAGTATGCCCTTGACGTGGGGTGCTAAAGAAATAAAAAAGAGAAAGAAGCAAACCACTAATATACATAGAGTTTCTAAAGTAAAAAATACAGAGCGATATCAGTGATTAGTGAAATTAAAAGGCAGCCTTTCAGTCCAAAATCATGAAATGATTCTTCAACGCCTCCCTTATGCACACAGCCCTAAGCTGCGCCCCCCGGATACTCCTGGTGTCCGGTTGCTGGTAGGCATACTCTAGACGTTCTGCCTCCCTTGTCCACGAGTTCAGAAATCTCTCCCCCCGGTTTTCACAAATATTATGAAGGACACAACATGCAGAAATGACAGTTGGTATGTTGTCCTCATGTAGGTCAAGCCGGCCGTACAGCGATCTCCAGCGCGCTTTTAAACGGCCAAAGGCACACTCTACAACCATTCTACACCTGCTTAACCTGTAATTAAAGTGCTCCTTTGCAGGATCCAACTTCCCGGTAAAAGGCTTCATAAGCCATGGCATCAGTGGGTAGGCGGGGTCCCCAAGGATAACGACGGGCATCTCAACACCCTCCACTGTCATTTTCTCGTCCGGGAAAAATGTACCCGCCTGTAGCCTTCGGAACAGTCCAGAGTTTCTGAAAATGCGTGCATCGTGCACCTTTCCTGACCAACCCGCATTTATGTCCGTAAAGCGACCACGATGGTCCACCAGTGCCTGAAGAACCATTGAAAAGTATCCCTTACGATTAATGTACTCGGAGGCGAGATGGTCGGGCGCGAGAATAGGGATGTGAGTGCCATCTATTGCACCACCACAGTTCATGAAGCCCAACTCATTAAATCCAGCGATGATGTCCCTCACGTTCCCAAGGTTCACCATCCTCCTTAGCAGAAGACGGTTGATGGCTTTGCAGACTTGTGACAGTGCTACTCCAACGGTCGACCGTCTGACCCCGAACTGGTTTCCGACCGAGCGGTAGCAGTCCGGAGTCGCCAGTTTCCATAGGGCAATTGCCACACGCTTCTCCATGGAGATGGCGGATCTCATCCTCCTGTCCTTGCGCCGCAGGGCAGGGGCTAGCTCCTGACAGAGTTCCATAAATGTGGCTTTCCGCATTTGAAAGTTCTGTAGCCACTGATCATCACCCCACAGCTGAAGAACGATTCGGTCCCACCAATCTGTACTCGTCTGCCGTGACCAGACACGGCGGTTCAGGCTGTGCAGCTGGTCTGTGAAACTGATCAGAATATCAGTTCTGTTCTCAAGGCTGTCAGTCTCCGTACTCGAGTCATCTGATTCCTGCTCTGAATCAGAGCCAAAGGCGTACTGCATCAGAAGCTGGGCTGTGTTTACAATGCTGAACGCAGCATTCAAGATCACAGCTGAATCCATGGTCATTCTGAAAAGGCAGTTCCGTAAAGACGGTCGTTTCAGTTTAAATTTCGCACTCGTTGCTAGTGGCAACTGCTGGTTGGCATCGGTAGCAGAATGCACCACGGGAAATGAAGAATTATCCCATGCAGCATAGCGCGAGCCTTCTTCTTCCCAGGCTCCAAATCGCGAATTACCGATACGGGGGACTGTGGGATAGGTACCCACAGTTCAGTTTGCTGGAGGACTGCGAAAAGAAGGGGGGGGTCTGTTCCGTTAGAGTCCGCCGAGTGTGTACGCGATCTTGCGCAACAACAACCACGGAACATTTAATGCGCAACAGGCTTATTGTGCGAAAAGTCTGGTAGTGTGTACATAGCCTTAGTCCAGTGCAATTGTAGCAGTGCTCATCTGGGGTGAATCTCATCCCTGTGCAAAGAACTAGCAAACAGACTATACAGCAATTTAACCCTTCAAAACGGGGTTTAAGGTGGGTTCTAAGGGGTGAATAGAACCTTGTGCTGGCCCTCTGCTAGAAGTGAATTTTTCCCATGATGCACAGAGCTGATAAGTGATTGCTATCTGAGATCTACAGCATTTTCATTTTCCTCGGGCCTAGATCTGAACTGACCTATACATTCCCTCCTATGGCAAGCACATACCTGGAACATCTTCCTATTAGGATTCATTTATGAATTGCACAGGTACAGATATTCCACTAGCTAAATCAGCAAAATAAGGTAAGGTTAAATGTGGCACAAAAAAAAATGCAACTGGGGAAAAGAGACCACCACACCAGTGTAAAGGGAGAGACCTCACCAGCCAGAATCATTAAGGGTGCGTCTACACTTAGAAATTAAGTCGACTTAAGCTTGCTTAAATTGACTTAATTTAATCCACGTCTACACTACACTTTCCTTAAGTCGACTTAAGCAAGCTGCTTAAGTCGACTTAAGGAAAAATAAAGTCAACTTAATGAAAATTAAGTCGACTTTATTAAACCTCCTTTTAATTCGACTTTAGGTTTAAGTCGACTTCTTAAATTCAACTTAAGCCAGTGTAGACCTGGAGAAGCCCTAAGTCAATTTAAAGTCGACTTAGGGCTCTCCAGGACTCCCCCACTGCCCTCCCTGCTGGGGGGGCACAGGGGGTGCCTGGCATGCCCCCCCAAAGGGCAGGGCAGAGCCCTGCCCACCCTGCCCCTATGCCCTGCCAAGGTCCCTGTCCCCCTTTGCCCCATTGTACCCAGGTACAATGGGGCAAAGGCTGAGCCCCCTGGCACTGGGCAAGGGGTACCCCCCTGTCACCTTGGACCTGCCCAAGGTCCCCCTAGCTCCTACAAGTCGACCTAGGCGTCCAGTGTTGATGCTCTAGGTCGACTTTGTAAGTTCCCCCCTAAGTCGACTTTAAATTTAAGTGTGGACATGCTAAGTCGACTTAATTAAGTCAACTTTAAGTTGACTTTGTTAAGTCGACTTAGCTAAAGTCGACTTAAATTTACAAGTGTAGACATAGCCTAAGTTACCAGCATGGTGTTCTACTTAGCACAACATACTGTAACGATTCAACCAATCAATATTATTGGTCAAACTAAGCTTCTCATCCTTTACATCAAGGAATGCTCACTGACCTATTGCTACAATCCCCTGTTGACTTTTGAAGGTTTACAGGTATGTGCACTATCGGAAAGGACAAACAGTATTAATCTTCTCTGGAAGAGAGAGCTCTTCTAGGCTTCTTCCCCCTACCAAACTTTTCATTTGCTCAACCTAAAACATTAACACCTCTTTTTATGCCCTCTTAGACAGACAGGTGATGTGTGTCACATTCAGCTTTGTATGTACCAAACTTTCCAATTTACACTTGAACGTGTCCAGAAACTTCTATGGTTGCCAGTCACATTTGTATCTTGTCTTGAATGATTTCAAAAGTTATTTCATGGAATGTGAGTGATATTAACACTGTACCCCCCCACCAATGGAAAGGAAAGTGATTAAGATATTTGTAGTATCAACTCTGCCATGACATCTACCCAACAAACAGCTAGGCAGTAGGTGGTAATGCTGCTTCTAGTTAGTCAGCTCTTCAGGATTACTGCACTGTTTACCTTGTCCTCCACCCTCCTTTGGTTGTCTCTCAGGGTGTGTCACCACTAGCAATTTAGGTTGACTTAAGGACCCTTAAGTCAACCTAAATTACTCCATGTCCACACTGGGCTTTCATTAAGTCGACTTAAGACATTCCTTCAGTTGACCTAATGAAAGCATAATCGACTTAATAACTACCCCTCCTTAGGTCGACTTAAGGTGTGGATGGGGAGTAGCCCTTAAGTCGACTTTATTAAGTCGACTTAATGCCAGTGTGGATGCCCATGTCCAATGTTAAGTCGACTTAATAAAATCGACTTAAAAGGAGCCACTTTTGTTAAGTTGACTTAATAAAGTCGACCTAACTTTTTGTAGTATAGACATAGCCTCAGTGTCTCATCATATGGGGAAGGGACCTGTGTATAGTGGCACAACTGCGTCTTAATCCCTGATAGAGGCCTCTGTGTGCTACCAGAAGAAAAACCAGCAACGATAATAGACTGAAATGTCCAGTATGTTTCCATAGGAGATTAAAAAATGATCTACAAAAGCCTAGTGTAAATTGAAATGGGATTGTAAAGGACGTAATCAGGATGGCCATAATCAGACAAAAGAGGTTCCCTGCGATGTGCATGTCTTGTATCTTCTTGACTCCCAAAGGCAGATTTCCAGTATTGCATTGTATTTCATATGGGAACAACACAACCCATGTCATCTTTATGCCCCAAATTGCTTGGCTCAAGCTATTCTTTCACCATACAATTTATCACTTTTCTCAAGATTTCACAGCTCCTTTTATATCACCCCAAAAGGGAAGATTTAAATCAAATTCTCTTACCTCATTCGGACATATCCTCCGAGCTTGCAAGGCTCTGTGGCTTGGGGCCATCTACAGTACGTAACAAATGGAGCCTTGGGAATACCTAGACTGATTTCAGACTTCACTAATTTCATTTTCCAGACTTGATTCCTGTAACTTTCCCTTATTTAGATTGCACTGACTTAGTACTCCCTGCTGTGCTCTCAGGTTGCACCACTTTTCACCCTGATTCTGTAACATCACACACTAACGGGAGAGATCTGCCTTTTCTAACAGCTACCAGCTCAAAGGGTCACCATGTCAACCTTCTTACTGCCCCCAAATTAACACACAGAACCTGCAATATTGATGATCACTGGGGACAAATGTCACTCCTCAGTGAAGTTGAGGGTTTTTTTCCTATTACCAAAACAAAAAGAAACCACTCACTACATCCCAGATTTAATAATAATAAACATGAAACACCCCTGAACTGTTGTTCTATTCATATTTCTTCACCTAATAATAAATACAGTTCTGTTCACAGCTTGGGATGCAAGAGTGAGCACACAGCATGGTCAGTCACTTCCAATAGACCTGATTCCTTTGCATTTTCATTTAGCTGGTAAAATACAAACATACTTCAGCCTCAGAACAATCAGGGAGGAACTAACCAATAGCGTAAATGAGGACAGAGAAATTTGGTCAGAGACAGAAGAACAAAATTACAAATCCCAATAGACCTTGAAAAGAGAAGTGTAAAAAAAAATCAGCATTTTAAACATTGCAAAGAAAAAATCATCACTGCAGTGTTTATTTTTTAAAGGAATATTTGAGAGCCCAAGGGAAGCTCTTCACTGAGATGAAAACTGTCCACCAGGATAACCCCACCCTGCCTGGGGAAATAGCTAATGCTTTCCTGGGTTGGGGGAGGAAATGTGGGGGGCTTTAATCTCATAGAGCTATGCCAGGAAACTTAATCAAACCCTGCTTGACCTTGAAAAAAAGATTAAGTGTTTAATCTAATCTGCAGGCACAATGCTCTGAAGAAACATGGCTGGAATTGAGGTACTTAAATCAACCTTCGATAATACGGTAACCCAGAGGACAGCTGCTTCTTTATTCTTTGCCAGACATAAAGTTCCACCTTTATGCTAATCAGTATGGCCACATGCTGGCCTGGTTGATACAAATAACTCAAGGGGAACACAGTTTTTTTCCGCCTTTGGACTGAAATATCAAATGTTTCTTTAATCTCCCATGAAGTTAGTTCAGGGGGGAAATACTGTTAGTTTGAAACCTCATAAAGCATATTGAATGATGTTAGGTCTATAGTACATATTTTGTACCCTTCAAACTGATCGCTCTCTTTTCACCTGCTGGCTTCCATCACCAGTCAGGTGGCTTAACAGTTCAACCCAAAGGGTCACTTTCCATCAGGAGCTACCTGGGAGATTACTTGATGGGCATAGACTGTGATGTACACACCACAGTGTCGACTATGCAACCTGAAAACAAATAAAATGCTCTCTCTGCTTAGCTTCCGTTCATCTCAGGCACAAGATGTGATTCTGCTTCGCCATTTCGGAGTCTAATCCCTGCTGGAAATCGGTACCTTAACTTCAGTGGGATTGCTCACATCAGAAACAGCTCACCCTTGTGAGTGAGTGCTCCACAATGTTAGTACAATATTCCATGAGTGGCTTTGTTGAAGTCAATGAGAGAACTGGCCAGAGTGAGTGAGAGTATCCCAATCTAGCCCTTACATTTTAGTCTCCTCACAGAACACCCCACTAAGAAGTCTTTGCTGAAACACTGAGGGGTAATGAGCCTGAGTTGAGGAAGATGATGTGGCAGATAAACTCAGAACTCTCTCTTTTGTTAAAAGCAACCATTCTGCTGAGTCTTATGGCCAGCGCAGAGTAGAAATTAGTGTCTCACATCCTTCCTCTCCTGGCTCCTTACTTTGGCTATAGATCTTACCCAAGAAGGACAAATGGTTCCTGTATGTCACTGACTCCCTAATGTAGAATTCTAAATATGAAATCTCTGTTCCTGTAGAGATGAATATTAATGAGTCGAAGAACACTTCCCAGCTCCAAAATTAATTACAATAAATCAACAGCCAGAAACCTTAACCCTTCTCTCATTTCACAGATGTTTTCCTTCTTCAGCAAAGGGTTATTCCTCTCTTGCAGATTGTACGTTGACCATCCTTCCATTAGTCTAGAAACTGAAAAGGATCTACTTCACTTCTACATCAGCCTCTATATGCCTAAAGAAATACAAAGGGCTTGACATTCTGATAGGGTTAATCAGTGGAGCGCCACGGATGTGATTGAAGCTATGACAATTCACAGCAGCTGTTAATCTGGCCCTGTGTGCACGGCTGAGTGGGACTGGATGGTTGAGGGGATTGGTAATGCAACATAGAACGTTTTGAAGAATTGAGTACTGCGAAAAAGAATTCACAAACATAATCCAGATTTAAAAATCAAATCAAATCAAAATCAACTCCACCCTACAAATTTACTCAGGAGAAAACTGTAACACCATGCAAGGGGCATATGAACCACCTAAGTGCCATTTTAACCTCTGTTCAGGAGTGAATATTACTCAAACTATACTTATGATCCTTTCGCATTCCTTTTCTACAAACATTCACATGAGGAGAGTTGTGTGAAAAAGTAATTTTTCAGTTCAGTGGCCAACCTCCCATTCCCCCCTCCTCCAAATTCATTTTTTTCAGCAAAATGAAAAAAAAAATTTAAAAAGTTATGAGTTGCACAAAACATTTTGTTTAATTTAAGATTTTAAAATCTTTTTAGAATTTAATAAAATAAAATTGAGGTAAAATTAAAAATAAAGTAATTGTGAATCAAAAAAAATTGAAACATTTCATCTAGAAATGTCGAAATGAAACATTTTGACTGGGGTGGAGGTTGGTTTGGTTTTCTTTTTGTTTGTTTTTTTAAAAAACAAAAAGATTGACAAATTTGCAAAACATTTCAGTTGACCTGAATCTGCAGTTTTTTAAAAAAAGATTTCATCTGAAACATTTTGCCCAGTTCTACTGCTTTTTCTGTTCTCCAGAATGTTCATGAGAAGAAAAATTCTCAATGAGATCTGTGATGCACATTTGTCTTTGAAATTTCCCTCTTCCTCTTTATAAAAGAGTCATCCAATCAGGCAGCAAAAATCATTTCCTGTTTCTTAGATGACCACTTGCATATCACCAAAAAAACCCAAAAACCAAACAAACCTCAAAACCCAACCAAGTGAATAGACAGACCTATGTTCATTTAATGTTTTAATCAATTTCAAATAATAATGAACACATTTGCAAAAATTAAGTCTGTTCATGGATTACTTCAAATGGAAAAAGGTCTCAATTAGGTTATTGAACTACTTTTTAGGAATAGTTCATCTTGTTCTAGTCACCAGTTTAAATCCAACTCCGAATGGGCTTGGTAGTGGTAAAAAGACATTATCATCTGAAGACTTTTCATGCGTTTATATGTAATGAGCTGATGATCTCAATCCAGTTTTTAGTGGACAACCCCAGCACCAGGGCCAGATTAAGGGAGGGGCTTTAGGGGGCTGCAACCCCTGCCTCAGTCTAAAGGGGGGCCCTGCAGCCCCCAAAAATCCAGCCCAGTTGGCCGGCCTGAGGGGAGGGCTGCTGCTCACCTTCAGCCTGCCTGCCCAGGCCCTGGGCTGACTTGTCTGCTGACCAGCCAACCCGTGGGTGGGGCAGGAGTACTGGCTTTTAAAGTTTGTGTTGGGGCAATGGCCCATTTAGCCACTTAAAGTTGTTTTTATTCATAGTTCAATCTTTTCTCATTAGTCAAGAATCCGAGGGGGTTAATTGTTTTGTTGCCCGCTCTGAATTCCTTTCAACTTGCCAGCATCTTTCCAATAGTAAAAGTCTCTGGCATTTAATGTAGTACTCCAGGTACCGCCAATACCCATGCTCTCTAGAGATTAATTACTACCTCCCTAAACCACAGCATGAGGTATCTTTGCCCACAACCCAAACAAAATTGTACGGGCTTTTTGAAGGTTTCTAGGTTTTATTTGGCTTCATAAATAAATCCAAGAGACTCAGCAAATACCCACCTGTGCCTAGGCATTTCAGCACGTACAGCTCTGTAACAAATGGTTTGAGAATACAGGGCTATGTTACACACCATTAGGAAAGCATTTATTTTCACTAAGTTGGCTATGTCTACACTGGCAAGTTAGTTCAAAGTAAGGAGGCTTAATTCGAACTAACTTAAGCCTTGGCTACATTAGGCTTTCATTAGTTTGAATTAAGGGCTTCCTTAATTCGAACTAATAAATTTGCTTATACTTTTCGAAGTAAGGGTTAATTCAAACTAGTTAGTTCAAATTAACCCAATGTGGCCATGTTAGTTTGAACTAAGTGCTTAGTTCGAACTAACTGGCACATTGAGCTCAATGCAATTGACTAATTCAAACTAAGCAAGTGCCATGAATGGCACCTGCTTAGTTTGAACTAAAATTTGCTAGTTCGAATTAAGTTAATTCGAACTAACTAAAATTAATTCGAATTAGTTAGTTCAAATTAACTAATTCGAACTAACTTTGGTAAGTGTAGACATAGCCACAAGGATATTGAGCAAGGACATGGGTCTATATATGGGGCCAAATCCATCATTGCTTTACTCCAGTGTAACCAATGGAACAACACTGACAGAAAACTGAAGTAACAAAATGACATCTGAGACCTGTATTTTTACAACGTTTGTATGGCTCGACATATTGCAGCTGTAAATATTTGCTAATGGACTTTAATATTTCACACCTGTAGTAACTTGCTGATGAGCAGATCAGTTTCAAGATAAAACACTTTACTGTGAAGAATGGCTGTTGGCAGATATTGGTAAACAAAAAGTTTTCTACTACTTTGTGCAGCTCCAGCTTGTGACTGCCTTGTTCTGGGCTTCTTTGTTTCTGCCTTAGCAGGAAGTATGTGCCGAGAAACCAAAGACTGCATCCAGCATGTACAGGAAGTGTGACATACTTACACCTCCTCCAGTATTTACACTGTGGGACAGGTAGCCAGACTTTAGCCTCTAAGACACATACAACAAAGTTCAAGAGCTGGGGCATGCCTGCCAGGCCGTGGGGCTTCAGCCCTGTGGGACAGAAGCCCTGAGAGCCCCCTCCCTACAGGGCAGAAGCTTCTAGCCCAGGTCGGCAACCTGAAAGATAAGAAGAGCCATTTTTAAAAGATTCCTTCAATAACCAAGTGTTTTGAGAGCTGCAGTGGGTGTAGCCTTATTCCGGGCAGGGCCAGTCTGGCCGCAGAGCCCTCCCAGTGTAGGGCCTTAGGGGGACCTGGACCAAGGCACCTGTTGCAGGGTCCCCTGGCAGGGGGGCCCAGACCCAGATGTGGGCCCACCTGCAGGGTCTCTGGTGGCGGGGAGGGGAGGGTCCAGACCTGCTACAGGGCAGCCAAAGAGCCACATGCAGCTCCAGTGCCACAGGTTGCAGACCTGTGCTCTAGCCCCACCATCCCACCACAGAGTAGAAGTCCCCAGGGTCCCCAACTCAGTCTGGTAGATGGAGAATGGTGGGGGGCATGTAGGGGACTCAGCAAGCTGCATCTTAATAGTAAATGAGCTACATCTGGTATGATATGGCCACCTTTGCTATAGCACTTCTTCCCTTTTTAAAAATTTCCTGACTTAACTACATCTTTATTAAATGGTCAAATTATTGCCAACGCTATAGGTAACTTAACTCTTCAGGTTACTTAAACATAACCCTAATAGCTCTCAATCAGCCTCTTAGAGTGTTTCCACAATCTTCCCCCATCTGTTGTATTGCAAACCCTCCTTAGCTGAATCTTTATCTATAATAGACTAGTTAGTGTCATGGTCAATAACGGGGTCAACTTGTGAATTGGTTTCAACTTGTGTGTCTGCGCTCACTTCACTTTTCACAGCCAACTTGTCGTGTATCTTGAACAAATGGTTTTGATTTCTTGGTAAGATTTTTGCCTTCAGCTGTGAAATCTGTGTTCGCTTAGTACAAGTGAGGTGACTCCTCTTTGATCACTGTAGTTCTGACTTGCCAGTGCCCATCCTGCCAAATTTTCACTGAGTCTTTGTTTTTTGACTCTGAAAGAGATCTTGCTCCTACATTGTAATATTTTATCTACTTGCACATTCCCAATTTTTTTCACACTATCACTGACTCCTTAGTCATCCTTTTTTTTTTTTGGTCCCTAATTTGGTAATCCAATATTTTTATGTCTGCTGTTGATGATATCAGCAGGTGACTTTCCACGGTGCACTGTAGTTGAGTAGTGTTAAATGTGGGTCTTCTCTTTCATCCATTGCTTTTCTGAACAAGTTATTCACTATACATACCAATGGATTATCTGAATGTGGAGCATCAGGATATCTGGGACTAGATATCTCATGATGAAAATCACACATTTTAGCAAAGTTCAGGAATTTCCTATTCTTGAACTGTGGCCTCTTATCAGTTATTACTGTTCTTGGAATTCCTTGAAGTGCAAATGTAACCTTCAGGTGGGCTAAAATTAATTAAATTGCCCTTCTCCAGT
>ML685895.1:3265338-3284438 GCA_007922175.1 Pelusios castaneus
CCTCAGCAGGTCTCTCAGAGATAGCCTTTTCAGGCATATGGGTTACACAAATACAGATTTAATATTACTGACAATGATTGCTGCTGCGGTAAATGCATATGTGACTAGTCTGAGAAGTTGTTAACATAGTCCACTATAACCCACTGATCATGTTTTCCCAAATTAAACATGTCAGTTCCTACTTCGTCCTCTTGAACTGTGTGTTGTCCATGCAGTACCATTTCTTCTTCCTGAGGGGCAGCTCTGTATTTTTGATATGTTCCACACCTGCCACCGTTTCTTTCCTGTCACTACTCATGTCTGTCCAGAATACACCTTCTCTAACTGCCCTTTTTGATCTGGTCTTTCTGAGATGTCCTTCATATATTTGTCCTCCTATTTTCTTTCTCACCACTGTGGGAACCATGATCTGTGTTCTCTTCGAAAGCACTCCTATGAGTGCTGAACGCTCATATTTTAAGTGGGAATATGCAGGTAAGGAAGTGTTATTTATAGCTTGTATCACTTCTTGCAGCATTTCATCTTTAGCTGTTTCTGTCTCCAGTTCATCCCATATGATGCCTGTGAATATGATGAAAGCATTATGTGCTGTACGTTTATGGCTTCTTCCAGCTCATCAGTCTGTGTATTGTCAGATGGACCATATGCTCCTGAGAGTGCGTCTGCCATTACTAAGAGGTATCCAGGTTGGAATACCAGGTCACCTCACAGTTTTGTATTTTCCAAAGTAATCCCTGGTGCTGCGTCTCCAGTTCCCTTTTTGAGTATTGCAGTCGAGGTCTCTGATCAGTTTCTCCTTTGAAATTACAACCCTAGAGAAAAAGCGATAAAACCTTGTACATCCGAATGCCAGAACTAGTGTCTCTTTTTTTTACTTTGTGTGTATGTCATCTGTGCAACTGTCAGAGCCCTAGATGCATGCGTGACCAGCTACCAATCAGATCCATGACACAATAGCACTGCTCCCAGACTCCCTTTAGAGGAATGTGTGGAGAGTTTGATATCTTTCAATGAGTCAAAAAAATCGCTGCACTAGCACTGATGTCAGAATGTGCTTCACATTATCGAACTTCCTTTCCTGCTCTGACATCCGTGCCCACGCAATGACCTTCTGGGGGAGATGCATTGGGTGAGTTGTGTGAGCTATATACTTAACTATGAACTTGCAGACATAATTCAACATGCCTAGCTGCCTTTGAATTCCCTTTTATTTTCATATCTCAGCAAGTTCGGTATTGCTTGAATCTTTGATTTGTCAGGCAAGATTCCTTTGGAAGTCACTCTCGCCCCCAAGCAAGTTGTTTGAAATCGACGTTTGATTTTATTCAGTTAAGGTTATTAGCTTTTGCAATTTCCAGTCCTCTCCTCAGCCATTCCTGATGTTCAATGGCAGTGCTGCCCCAAAATATTAAGTCGTCAGTGTCCACTTTCCTGCCGCCTAGACCCTCATCTAGTATATTGGACAGCAAAAGGCCTCCAGAACCATATTTTGAAAGGCAGTCTTAGAAAGCAATATCTGCCATATAGTATATTGAAAATGCACATCTTGGAGCTCTCTCACTCTCCCTGGGGATCCGCCAAAATCCTTGCTGAGGAATTTGGCTCCTGCCATCTCACACAACAGTTCACTTCTTGTGAGCAAATGGAATTGGGTTTTTTATGTTTCTGTTCAGCTCCTTAGGGTCCATACAAAACCCACAATCCTTTTTTTCTCTCTACAGTTCACTAAGGTATGAATCCCGTTTGTTGGTTCTTCTACTTACTATTTGCTCTCATGTTTTGCATTTCTTCTAGCCTCTTTCTTACGGCTTGGGGAACTTTTCATGTAGCAGGTGACAGGAGCTCTTCATCTTCTCTTAAGCGTATCTTGCACGTTACTGGGAGGCACCCATTTCCTGAGAAAACATCTTCATGTGATGCTATTAATATTTTCATAGTTGATTATCATAAGGAAGACAAAAAGCCACATAGCCTCTTAATGGGACCAAGCACTCATATACTCGAAGGCCTGAAACTGGTTGGCTACACTTGTGTACTACCACAAAGCCTTACTTTCTCATTTTCCATTTGTATTTAAGTGTGCGTTCTCTAAACACTGAAATTGTTCCTCTGTTTTCTTACACAGACACTTTTGTCTCTTCCTCATTTAAGGGCTCTTTATAATCTCTCTATTTGAATTTCCATTATTACATTTATTGGGCTCCATTGTCTGTCTTGCATGTCATAAATGTGCACACTTTAATTAGCCAATATTTTGAGTTTTCAGCCTCTTTTCATCATTGTCCTCAAGACCAGTTCTTCATCATTGGAGGAATTCCTACCTGCACTTTCCTGCTTTTCTGAACATTTTAGCACAATTGTTTTATTTGTTAATGTTCCTACACATTTGCCTGAATGCTGGGTATTTCCTATGCTCATGCTGGTTGACACATTACTGACATTGTTTCCTGTTTTCTGTGTTTCTGTACTTGGTTAATTTAATTTCTGTGAACCTTTCCCTTACTGGCTTAGTGCTAGTACTCACAGTCATGATCTGTTTTGCTCCAGGTCTTTCACTTGTGGTTCTGTTTATTTTGCTGTTTGGTATATGCCTATTGAAGCATTAGATCCATCTTTCTTAGGAGCCATTCACATACGTTTTTATTGTTGTCTTTCAACAGTCCTTATTCACAGCACTGACTTTTTAGTTTTAAGTTTGTGACAACCTCCTCTCTTATTTCTCCTTTATTCTGAACATCTCCCTCATAAGGAACACTTCTTTTTTTAAAAGAACAGCATGATCCTGAAACATTTTTGTTATTTCCGCAATAAATTTCCTCTTTCCTTCTCCCCAGCCATCTTTATGGAATGCATTGTGTACAATCAGGGCTTCCATGCCTGCCACTGGTAAGAGCAGAGCAAACTCATACTTCAGTTTAGGCTTTTACAAAGAGTTCAGATTGCTGTTTGAACTTTTTCCAAGTCTACTCAGCATTTCCTGTGATTCTCATGCCTGGTAAGGGTGTTACTTTCAGATGCACAGGCTACTCCTCTGCAGCAGCCATTGCAGTGTTTCCTCTCTCATTAGGTCTTCCAGCACACCGTGCCCCCACTCCGGTACCAGGTAGTATCATATTGGTGTACAGAGATTTGTGCCGGACAAACCCATTATAATAAACAGCACTCGGTACAGAAATGAAATCCATTCTTCTTACTGCTCAGTGCAGCTGCAGCCTGTGACTGCCTTGTCTTGGGCTGCTTTGTTTCTGCCCTTCAGGAAGTTATCCTGGTAAACCAAAGGCCACAACTCATGTATACAGGCTCCATGGCATTTCTATGCCTCCTGGAGAACTTACTCCTCATCACAAACACCAAGGCCTAACTGAGCTCCAGCCCTCCTTGAAATGTTCTATGATTCATGTTTCACCAGGCATTCAGGTTATGGGGTAGATGACAATTCTAACTATGGCTTTTAGCTTTTAATTGTAAATGAAGTGAAACAGTTTTCAGAATAAAATGTGGAAGTTAAGCACTGCCACAACCATCAAGGGGAAAGGAGCTAATGAAAACAATGGATGGTAGGTGACTGACTAGAATGGCACAATGCTTATTTTGCAAAGCTGTTCAAAAACAGATGGGAGGAGGACATATTCAAGAGCTGTAACCTACAGAGCCCTGGATGAACGATCGATGTGGCACTGCATATATTACACCACCCACCATTTCACTGTGGGGAGAAATCAGTTTATTCCCATCATAAAGACACAGTGCCTGAGTGTGATCTCAGGTAGGCACATTGCCGAGCAGCTTGTAAAATCCACTACTGTGCAAACGGGGATGAATGTCGCACATCACTTTGTAATATTAGACACCTGTTTGTCTGATGTCAGGACTGGGCCCCGCAGAGGTTATTGAAGAAGCATATAAAAGTGAGTGGGGACTTTTCTACAATATAGCAAAAATAGTCAGAGAGGTTTGGCAAAAGTCTTGGGAGAGGTACAGCCTGGAGTGGACACTGAGGGGCTAGTCTTCACTGATGGTGGCAAATTTGCTGCTGTCAGATCAATCTTCCCAGTTGACTGATTGGGTCTGTGAAAACCTGCTCAGTCAACCAGGAAGTCGATCACTGAAGATCACCACCCCAATAAGTGGAGTAGGGCTGAGTCAAAGGGAAGGCATTTCCCTTCGACTCAGTGCACTGAAGACACCATGGTAAGTAGGCAGGAGGGAGTCAAACGGAGATACAGAAGATATTTTAAGTACTTTGCGTATCTCCCACCAAAATCCTGCCATGTTGGAGACCAGCCCTGGGAGAAGATGGGTAGATTTCAGCACAGTCACCCAGAAGTGGAGACCTTGCTTGGGGGGAAACTGTAGTTGAGCAGAGTGGATCTTCTCCATCAAAAGGGTTCATCTAAAAGTTGGCAGAGCTGACTGATAGCCAGGGATGCTGGATGACACACTGAAGCATTGCATCCCTTCAGCAGCTCCATTAGCAGAACTTAAAGCTGCTCCCTCCTTCTGGAAGACTGAAGGTAGAATGGCAATTTCACGGCCAGTATCCTCCCTTACGGTGGGGGCCCTATTGGCCTAGGGTAAGCCTTGAAAAGTCTGCAAAAATGAATATTATTTCATCTAAAACATGATTATATATCCATCATAAAGCATGATCCAAAGGCAAAGGCAGTCAGTTGGAGTTTTTCTACTCACCCCAGTGAGTTTGGATCAGCCCTTGTATGAAAATGGTACTCTCACTCAGTGTAACATTCTTGCTCCCTGAGCATTTGAGACAGAAAAAGTTATGGCCCAGCTCTGAGAGAGTGAGCCAGGTTCTTTTCTAGCTCATCCATCAACAAAATTGTCAGATGAGTTCTGACTATGTGACCGTTATTACCGTGGTGAATCAAGTAAGAGGTAGAAAGGAGGTAATCTGCAATCTGAAAATCAAGTTGACTTTGCAGTGCTGGCAGACAGATGAAAATCTTTTTGATTTGCAAAGTGAGCAAGTGTTATGCAAGTGGTGAGAGGAAAAAATAAAGAACTCTGATGTGACATTTTTACAGTGGCTTTTCTGACTAACCACAGTAAAGGCTCTCCTGTTTACCAATATGAATAAATAAATAAATGAAAAAAAACCCAACAACTGAATTCCTCCTCTGAATGGCTCTGCGATTCTAAAATGTTCTAAGGATTAAAGAGCTGCTATCTTAAGGTGAATGGAAGGTCCCTTCCAACCTTATGAGTCTATGAAATGGACCTCCTTTTTAACAATCACAAGCAATTTCGTTTACTTGCTAGCTCTGTTCTGGTGTTTCATCAACCCAGACTGCAGCTGCTAATTGTGTGAAAATTTTGGTGAAGGCTAAGAGATCAGTTGTTTGTTGCAAATATTTTCTCCCAATTTTAATAACCTCAGTTCATTAGAAATCATATGTGCAATGACTCGAGAATCTGTTCAGCACAAAAGCAACCCATTCAAGGGGCAAAATCACAGCTAACATAAGCAGAGCAAACTTTATAGAAGTCCGAGTAGTTGTACCTGATTACACAGGTAATGAACTGAGTCAGAAGAGTTTACACAGACATGTATAATATACATGGTCTTGGTCTGTGCCGTTTTCTCCTGTGTCTATCTTGGGAGCCAGAAATGCACACCAGTGATTGTACCTTATTTATCTCTATCACTGTAGGATCTGAAAGCCTGACAGACATTAATGTTACCCTCACAGCATCCCTGGGAGGTAGGGAAATGTTATCATCTCCCATTTACATATCCGCAACAGAGGCCAGGTCTGCACCACAAAACTGCAAATTTGCTGATTTCACAGTGGCTATACTAGGCCCTTCTGCAAGCACAGCTCTCTTGGTCAGGTATCACACCTCATCACGCACCTGACTGACAGAGCTATGCCATCAAACATCTGTCACGCAGTCCTGGCCCAACTGATTTGCCCAAGATCACAGAGGAGGTTTGTGTCTGAGCTAAGAACTGAATTATAGGGTTGGAAGGGACCCCATGAGGTCATCTAGTCCAACCCCTCGCTAAAAGTAGGACCACTCCCACTAAAATCATCCCAGCCAGGGTTTTGTCTCATATCCCAGCCCAGAGCATTAACTGCAAGATGATTTTTACCCTTATAGAGGTTGATTATTGGGTGAAAGGAGAACACTGCGATGCCCGTACAAGAGATCCCCTTCATTAAATGATTTCTTATCCTGATGAATTGTACACGCTCACCCCTCAAGTTTTTCCATACATCCTAGTACAGCTCTGCCCAACCGTTACTAAATAACCACTTCTTTTATGCAAACAATTTTTTGATAGACTTAAGGTAGGTTATATAAGAAGCGAAATGCATCTCTACAGTTTAGTAAATTATAAAAGGAGACATTCCTAGGCTTCCGTATGAAATTCCCATAGATGTCAGGAGCCCAGGTGGTCATAATTTGTATTCACACCAAATTATGACACAAAAGGTCAGAAATGATCAAAGGAATATTTTAAAATGTTCCCCAGAATTGTTTCCATATCTCACCTAGAGAAATTGGTCCAAAGATGTTGGTCCAATAAAAGATACCTCATCCACCTTGTCTCTCTAAAACCTGGGACTGATATGGCTACACCACCACTGCATATAATAGTAATAATTGGTATTTAGCTAGAGCTTTCACTGGGGCAGGTTAAAGAAGGGAAAGTTTTTTTCTGAAAATAAAGGTGAAACAAGATGAAAATGTTGGTCTGGATTCCCCGCCCCCCCCCCGCGCCCTCTCGCCCCCCCCCCCCGATTTTTTGACAAAAATGACTTGAAACTAAAACCACATTTTGATTCAAATGGAATAGATATGAAAATCTGGGGGCTTCAAGTTTTTTCTTTCCTTTTACTCCTTTTCCTGCTCACCTTTTCCGGTGGTAAGGGGAAAGGAAGGGCAAGAACAATCCCCCAACCCTACCAAAATTGTTTCAACTCCATTTGATTTGAAATAAACATTTTCATTTTGAATCTTTCTATTGACAAGTCACTGGGGGATAGGATTAAGTCAAATCAGACTGAAACAAGAATGTCCACACAATGTCCAAGGTTTGATTTAACTAGATGAAGCTCTAAATGGACTTAGTTTAGTTGGTATGATTTCTGCAGCTCTTGTGGTCTGCAGTGGGAATCGTGAGTGATCAGCAATTCTGAAAAAAAATAAAAATGAATCAGTCCTCAGGTGTCTTATGTTGAGAGTCCAAAATGTAGACACAAGTGACTTTCCCAAGGTCTGGGAGAGAATCAGAATGAATGCGGAATTAAAACTCAGGGGTTCCTGGCTCCTAGACCACTGTTCAAATAATTTCTTTGCACAGTCTTTGTCATGCCTTGTTTAAAACCAAGATATGGGGTGGATTGTTGACATTAAAATGCATACTCCATCTCAAATCAATTATTACAAGTAAGAGGAAATGAGTGCAGTGCGTTCTGTCTTTGATTGTTCTCTTTTCATGCAGAGACATATCCAGGCCACGGATGCCACTTGCATAATTGCAGAAGCAAGCAGAAATACAAGGGCACAGACTGCAAGCCCCACAGCCCCACCAAGCACTGTGAGCAAGACGCTAGTTCTGCAGAGAGGCAATATGCCAGGCGTAGCTGTTGTGCAGTGACTCCTGGTAAAGTAGAGGGGTCCAAGGCAGTCACTCAAAACGACGGCGTTGCTATGCCTTTTATTTTGTGCTCGTATTTCAAGGTCCCCATGTGAACTGACAGAATGCTGTGTCAGCCAGTGCATGCTCCATTATAATGTCAATGTCATTATGTTCATTAACATAATTCCATGTAATAAGCTCATCCTGAGTATTAAAAGGTGATTTAAAATGATCTCTGTGGCTATTTGGAAAACACAGAGTGAAACAAAGCACAACAACTCATGTACAAATCTAACAAGGGAACAGAACATCAGTTAACAGCTTATGTTCCACCGGGTTTTTACCTTCATATGATTCATAGATGTGTGAATTAGGTTAGCAAAAGCACTGCAATTATCTTCTAATGTCATTACCGTAAAATGACTAGATTGCTGCTCCTGCTATTGCCAGGAACTGGTCCTTTTAGCAGTTTGCTGAAATTTAGCAACTTGCGGTCCTTTCATGAATAAATTGCCACCTGAGTTCTTAAGACAGACTGAAACAACAACATTGTGAGCAATCACTTAGCCTAATTATTTGATTTGCTGTTTAGCATCGAATTATCTTTATCTAACCTATTTAAAAAAATATTTCTTCTCACTCTGTAATGTCCACAAGAAAGCAACATTTTGTGTAGAAGTCTGAGGCCGGAGACTTGCTATTGCTCCAGAAAGTGCCATCAGGGCCGGATTAACGCAAGAGCTATAGGGACGTAAGCTGTACGCCCCATCCTGAAAGGGGGCCCCAGGCTCCAGCAAATCCAGCCTCCCCGCTAACCCCCTCACGCCGGGGGGACTAGAGGACTGAAAGAGCCCCTGCCCTGCCAGTGCTAGGAGAAGGGGGCAGATTCCTGAGCCAGAGGTGCTCCCACTCTGTCCCTGGGCTGGCTGGACCGACCCCAGAGGCGGGGTGGGTTGGCCCTATTCACTCAGCTCCTGTTGGGGGTGCTGGCCGGCTCATGCTCCATATGGCCCTGGAGCCGAGCTGCCCCCAGCAGTCGGTCCCCAAGCCATGCTGGTTGCAGCCCCCTCACCAGCTCCCCAAGTCACGGCAGCCATGACCCCCACCTCACCAGCTTCCCCAGCCCCAACCCAAACAGTGCTGGCTGCAGCCCCCCTCCCTAGTCCACCCCCAGCCGCGCCCTCCCCAAGCTGCCCCAGCCTCTTAAGCAGCGCTGGCCGGGGCCCCTGCCCCTGACCCCCGGCACTGGCACCCTACACCCCAGGCAGTGCACCACCACAGTGGGGGGTGGGGGAAGGAAGGAGAGGGAACCAGTGAGGTGGGCAGCCCCAGGCCCCGCCAGGCCTTGATCCGGCACTGAGTGCTACAAAGGAAGTTTTGCATACTCTTAGTTTTTTTACTATGTACTTGGCAAATTCAATCCAATAAAAAGACAAGCAGCACATAACATCCTGAAATTTACAGCAGCTCTATTTCTAAGGGTGGGGATTTCTCTGGTCACTAGGCCTTTTACTAATAGACCCCTACCTAACTGGTCATCCTTGGTTAGTATTTACGTGGTGTATTATTATCAGGATGTAAGTTCCAGAGGGGCAGCCGTGTTAACCTGTATACAGCAAAAACAACAAAAGTCTTGTGGCACCTTGTGGCACCAACAAATTTCTTAGGGCATAAGCTTTCGTGGGCTGCAACCTGCTTCGTCAGATACATATAAAGATGTCTTCTTCTTGAAAACATGGAGATGTTGTGGCAGGAGGACAAAGGATGGAGAGGAGAGTTAGAGCCTGAGCATGTAAGTCAGGTGCAGTTCTCAACCATACCACAGACATATTGTGGGTGAGCATGGGCAAATCAACTGGTTTCTTTCTCTCTGTAAAATGGGAATTATGGCATTTCCCTACCTCACTGGGGTGTAGGGAGGATAAATATATTAATTACTGGATGCTCAGATACTAAGGGAATGGGGGGCATATAGAAACCAAAGATAGATAGATAAGGGTGTGAATACCAATTTCAAACACGCACAATAACAATAAGGTCAGACCCGTTGTCCATCAATATCCATGGGAGTTTCACCATGGAATTCACTGGGAGCAGGCCCAGGGGTGTACAGAAAGGGCAATTTTAGATTAAAAAGTCATTTTGCTGGACAGGGATTTGTGGGTTTTCAGTTTTCTTGTGGGCTCACGCTAACATTCATTCTGAAACTCCATGTCAAAACCACTGAGGTTGATATGAAGCCATAAACAAGCCATGTGCTCAGAATTCCTCCACACGGCAGACAGATTGCACATGGCTTCAGCTAGAAAACTCCTCGAGATTTCATTCAAAAAGCCCCACTGATTGGCTCAGTAGCAATGCTGCTTTCTGTAGTGCAGAAGTTGTCTGTTCTGGAGCAGTTTGCCTATGGGTTTTAGATACTCAGATACAACTGAGTGGGGACTGGGTGCCAAACTCTCCTAGACTCAAATGAAAAATCCTGGCTTCTGTGTGCGCTCTCTTTCCCCTGGCTGGGGCAGCTTAGCTGAGTTGAAGTCCTTTGCTAAGGCTGGCTTGGAGGACTGTTGAAAGCTACTTGCTGCAGGACCAGTCCAGTGATCTCCAGATTAAATGGGCTGGATTGACATGACTGTAGATAAGACAAGGAATAACCTGCAGTCTAGTATCTGGGTGAATTATCACCACAAAATTAAATCTAGGCTCCCCACAAATAAGTCAGTAATGCAGAAAAGCCACAAAGTTGCAGCTATAAGTAAGGTCGGTGAAGTGTAAGTGCAAATGTTAATAACCCACCCAAAAGGGCTCTGGGGGAAAAAAATTGCCATAAGAGTAAAAAGCTCTGCACAATCCTCTTCAAATTCCTAAATTAAAGGTGCAACTGCCAGTATCACCATAGCATAATGGGTCCAGACACTTACTGTAATAACTAATGATTATAATATTTAACTGGCAGCCTTAACTGAGTTTACAGCCCCTCTGTGCTAACTGTAGTAAACATGTAGTAAGTCAGTCCTTGCCCTGATGGCTTATGCTCTAAATAGACAAGAAAGACAGAGAGTTGGAGGAGAAACTGAGGCACAGTAGTGAAGTGATGAGCCGAAGGTCATCCAGCAGGTCAATGGCACACCTAAATAGCATCCATGTCTCTGTCATCCCAGTCAAGTGCTCTATCCCCTAGACGACACCAAGGCTCTGGTGACAGATGCTTGTGTGAGTGAGAAACAATAACAAGGTTGCCACAGGACACAGGATTCATTCAGATGCGGGAGAACTAACTGCAAGAGGGAAGACACAAATAAACTTGGCAAGTAAAAACCACTCGAATCAAAAGCATGACAAATCCTGACTAGCACAAGAGGCCCTCTCAACAACTGCCCTCCCAAGAAACACTCTCCAGCCAGATCGTTCTGCGCAAAAGCAATACAAGGGCAGCGTTTTTCAAAGCAGCTTGGAAGTACAGACCAAATCCATGCACACCTCTGAATGAAATGATTAATGAAGCAACTCCAAGATGAAGGAACCATAAAAGATTTCCTGTGGCCTGGCCAAACCTTGCAGGCAATCAATATCGTTTGCATTACGAAGTATTGTTTTACTACAGCACAAAGTACTAGGCCAACAGGAAATTTGGGAACAGGCCTTCCCTGTGTGGTGTGTCTGGAAGGAAACGCATGCCCAGCTTCAGTGCTGAAAAGCATTCATGTATCTGAGGTGCACTTAGGCTATATGAAACCACACAAGTGGCTTTGATTGTGATTAGAAAAGCAGGAGACGCTCAAGAGGGAAAGGCAGGCGATGAAAACCCAGCTGATCTGTGGGAAATATGTACTGAATCACTCAAATGTGTTTAGCTAAACCTCCTTTTCTGGACAGGCTGGGATCCATGTCTCCTGTTTTAGTGTGTGGGCACTGACACACACAAGTTCTCACCATGCCACTAGTTTCCTTAGATCAGCTTCCCACTTCCCAGGCACCATAACTGTCCCGCAAAAATCGCCTTTCATGATGATCTTCCATTATGATCTCCCTAGTTAGGATTTTCTAAAGAGGCCAGATGACTCCAAGACCATTGCACTGGGTTGTCTTTTGGTGGCCCAAGCCCTTGGCTACTTCCAGAGGCAGGTTCTTGTTCTTCTTGACTTCCTTCCTCCCAATTCTTTACTCTGTAATTTAGGGAAGGCTTTTGCAAAAAGGTGAGATTTAAGGTAGTCGGGTTAGGAATCATTCTAATCTTTGCAAAGACATGGTGCCTTACGCACAAAAGCCTCTTTACATCACCTAGCCACAGTACATAGACATTAGTATAAATGGCAATGAGGTCTATGGTCTCCACGACTTCGAGTTGCTGTCATGTATATTATTTCACTGGGCCAAATAAGCGGCAGAGTCCTTGTCTTTTGAAGTGCTTTGGACAATGTTGTATATGCTTGTATTCTCCCAACAGGACATCTCATTATAGAGGTATTCTCTTGTTTTCACAAGGGGCTAGAGTGTCCCCCTGGATGGCACAGCTATTTTACTCCATTGAATTTAGTGGATTTGCTCCTCATTGACATCAGAGTAAATGATGGGAGAATCAGGTCATATATAAGCAAAAGAGTCCTTACCTGTGACACAGAAGTGCAGCTGTGTTGGGGGCTGAAACTGGCAAGCGCTGAACAGAGCTAAGCAAGACTCGATGGCAATTTAGGACCAAAAGTGAAGAAGAATCTCTCACCCAGCTGAAACCATAGGAGGAATTTACAGTAGGTAGAAAGAATGTAATTTTCCATACCAAAGTTTGTCTAGGAGTCCAGCAGGCTGGAGAACACCTCCAAAGTCCCAGTGCTGACCGAGTACCATATTGAGACTTTGGTTCAGTAAGGTCTTGATCCTGCCCACCCCGTGGGACTGTACGCACATATGAGTGTTTGCAGGAGTGGGCCCTAAAAGGGAAAAGCACCACATAGTAAATAACCAGCCCTGCCCCTCCAACATGCAAGAGAAAACCTGTGCAATTATTGGGAATGTTGCAATATCTTAGTGTGACAGGGCATTAGGAATTTTTCATAAACCATACTGAGTGATATGCATTAAACAGGCATGGTGGCCTCACTCCTCTTGGAAGCATAGGCAATTAGTGCAGGTAACCCCCATTATTATCCTTAAGGGAAGTCATTTGCATAAATCCTTCATACATTAATGGCTGATTAGCCCCCTTTGTGTAGGATTTTGTGTTGCTGCGTTTAGCAAGTGCAGTATAAATATGGCTAACTTAATATGCAAATACATTCAAGTATTTTCTGAGCCATAAGAGATAGTTACCAGGCACATCGCTCATTCATGGTTTATAGGGAACTAGATGGAGGCTGCCAGATGAAATCAGGAGATAAATGTTATGAATATATTTTTTCCTATAGCAATGGGGAAAGGATACAGAGTCTCTGCATGTTCATAAATAATGATAATAAATAGAGTTCTCTCAGATGCTCTTTTTTCCTGTTTATTTCATTTTTGTGCCTCCAGTCTCCACCTCCACATCCTTGTTTCTTGCATTGCTGTTCTCTCTTGGTTAAACTGGGTTCCTTCCCACCCAGCCCTGCACAGCAGAATAATGTGCTTTAATTTCAATGGGTTACTCGCTCGGGGTCTTCTTGGTAACTTGGCAGCTTCCCAACTTGCATGAATGAAATAGGCCTGCCTTGGAAAGATGGGTGACCCCTCTTTAACCCTTTGGTCTCCTGACACTAAAATCCAAATTTATCCAATAATGGCATTTGGAGGCAGGGAGGGAAAAGATGATAAAAACCTAGCTCACTCTCACATTTTTTTTTCTGGGATTGTTTATCAGGCACTCGTGGGACAGTGTCAGGATAAAGTCAATGGTGCTGCATAACAGAAGAAAAGCAACTTTTGTACCAAGGAACCTTTTAAAATGTATTGGATACAGTATTACCCAATCTCCTTAAACCCTTGCAGTTAGTTAGGCAATATGCATGACTGAAAGACACTGAGTTTTCCTTATTTCCCCTCCACACTAACATAGCCATTACATTTGTACTTAGTTCATTAGTTTACTCTTTGGTGTTTTCCTCTCTCTTAAGGAAAAGTCCTAAATAATAATCTTTCCACAGGTTTAAAAAAAAATACCCAAAGGATTTTAAAAGGGAATTATATCCCTGCTGAATAAGTCAATAGAATGGTTCAAAGAAATCTATAACGAGAATCTCATTATTTATTAAATTTTATAGAACCCCATTGCTTTCATCCCTGTTAAATTCTATAGGACTTTTCCATAGAGGTTCTCAAATTTGGGGGATACTCTGAACTCCTTCCAGGGCTGTTCAAGGCCAGCCTGCATGTTTAGACAGATGAGAGGAACTCAGAGAAGAACTAAATAATCATATTTTCCTCCTGCATAAGCCTTTTTTCAGCAGAGGGTCTCTAAGAACTTTACAGACAATACATGCTTTTTTTCTCTGGTGCTTAACTAAACCAGAAACACAGTACAGCGTGCTCAGGAATGAAGACTTAATATTAAACAATTAACTCCTAATTTGCTCAGATACGAATGGAAATGATCAACAAAGAAGAAAATACTGACCAGATGCTCAGATGATAAACTATAATTCTATTATGCCACATTGTCCCTGCAAATTTCCCCCAGGAATCAGTCCCATTTCCCTCCTTTGACAACTGCTTTCCATTTAAAAACAAACAAAAATATTTTTTATATTTTTAGATCTATGTGCTATTTCTTGTGAAACTGGACTAACTCTCATCTAGGATTTCTCTCCATTTTTATTTCTACAGACATATTCCCGGTGCCTTTCTTAAGTGCACCAGCATTTGTAAACCTATGTTTGAAATTAATAAATGAAGTAGTTTTATATAGAACACTCAAGAAACCCCAACTGCCTTATTACATTTCTGTCATCCTTTGGCTCCTTTCTTTCCCTCCTGAAAGATGCTTGGTGACTAAGGCATTGGGTGCAGTATGAATAAACATTAATCAGAGTGAATAAAAGGTACTTATGATGAGTCAAATTACTCCCACCTTTTGGGTTCCTGTAAAACCCTGTAGGTATTTAGACACAAGCAGGTTTGTTGGGAGGTGGCCTTTCTGGGAGTGGCACACAAACACAACCGTTCCATCAGTGTGGCACAGGTAAGTCAGGAAATTGGATGTGTATGCCTGAGAATTTGTGGATTTCTCAGTATTTAACCCAGATTAACGTTTATACAGGTATATGAATCAAATTGAAAAACTTTAATCAAAATGCTCATGTATATGGAAATTCCAAAAATATTCTATGGTATCCTCCTAGCTTCTCAAAACCCAGGATATGACCGAGAGTCTGGTGAGACTGCAACTGAATTACATTCCCCTAGCTAAAGCCTGACATGATTTCAGATGGGGAAAGGGAGATTTCACAGCAAGAGTGACTGGCATTGAGTCTTGAGGTTAAGGCACCACTGAGGACAGCTTGGCTTTTCTCCCAGCTCTGCTATAGCCATCCTGAGGGAGCTGGGGCAAGTCATAATCTGTGCCTCAGTTCTCCAGCTGTAAAATGGGAAGAATAACACGTGTCTCCTGCCATTTGCCTTTCTTGTCTATTTATATTATAAGCTATTGGAGAGAGTTCCTTGTACAGATGACGGCCTAATAAAAGGGGTCCTTGATTTTGGTAGGAGCCTCTAGATACCTCCTTAATAATATCTATTAATAATAAAAATCAAACTGTGGAATTGCACAGGGTCCGTGGCTGGGAATCTCACACGTCTGAAGCCTGGAGTTGCCTTATTTGAAGAATGACATAATGGGATTACTTGGTGCAAGTGTGTGTGTGGGGGGGGGGTCTCTCAAGGACTTTGTATCACCAGGGATTTCCCCCACATTTTTGGAAAGTTGTCTCTCTCATTAGGTGAAGGCAGGTGGAATGTGTGTGCAGATAAAGACCCCCTTGAAGACTACTGTTGCCAAGCCAACCTGATCTTTTAAATGGAACTATCAGGGAGGCATTTCCCTCCAGGGACCTGTCTTGCCGAAGTGCTTCCACCTTTAAAAAACTAAAAGAAATATATGCTGCAGCAGGAGGGAGCACCTCCTTGTCTCTCTCTGCAGGGAAGAGACAATCGGTATAGCCTTTCTTTGGAGGTATTTTGAAGCATTGTAAGAATGCTCTCCCAGGTGCATTGTTAGATTTGCCTCTCCCTGAGGCTTCAGGTATCAGACAGTGCTGCAAGTGGGAACCTACTGGAACAATAGGCTGATGTATCTGTAGCGCTCTCTCCCTCTCTCTCTCCTCGACTGCACCACACCTGAGGGACCAGAACAGCCACATTAACAAATTGCATTGTTAGACCAGGAGGAATGGACTGGCATTAACAAAACCTTAACATTCAGAATTAAGAGCCCGGGTTATTTCCCAAGACCTTCCTTCATTCCTGGTGCCGAAGTTAAGCGCTTTCACTTATCAGACTATCTTTGGGCATCTCGTCCAGTGCAATTGTGAAAATAAATAAGTTAATGACAAGTTCATTATTAAAAACACAGGGAGTTTAAGAGAGATATCTACTTGGAAGAAAGAGGGAAGTTCATTGTATACTGCCCTCACCTCATAAGTTACATTTGTACTGCTTTACTTGCTCCATTGATGCACAGGCAAAACCATAAAGAATCAGGCGAGTGCCAGCAAACTACATTTGCACAATGCACAAATACAGCATCTCTATCCCTGCAATTCTTAGAGTGTCTCCCTCAGCAGAAAGCACCCACACAAACACACAATTCACACCTGAGTAGCAATTCAAAGAGGAAAGTCGCTGATTTTTATAAACAACTTGTCTTGCTGGAGATCACAAATGACGCCATATCAGTGTTACGGTACCTTAGTGTGACATACTAATTCTTGTGCTGGACCTCAATGTATCTTAAATAAACCTTTTGTGTTTAATAAAGTAACGTGACACTTGTACAACCATTATATGTCCATCATGCTGCCCAGCTAATTTAAAATACCATTGCTGTCTTTACCGTCATGGATCATACCCAGACATCCTTACTTCATATGGACACCTGCTCAACCTTAAGTATAGCATCAATACCTAGAAGGATATGCCAAGAAAGTGTGTGCCCATGAGGCAATAGGTTGAGAAGAGCGTGGTGGCTGGCATGCACGCAATGGATGTAAATTTACATGTGTGGGTATGTGCAGGGGATAGCTCTACAGGGGATAAATTCAAACACTAGGATTTAAAATAGTTTATAGTTAGGACCCTGCACGTTTTCTTTTATTCACATGAGTAGCCCCATTGAAATCTGAGACATCAGTGGGAGTACTTGTGTGAGTAAAGTTAAGCAGGCATGTATGTGTTTACCGGGTCAGAACTAAACTCCGTGTCTCCCGAAAGTGGTCATTAGGCTGACAGGCTAATAGTGAAGACAGTGTAAACATGCATGCACCATATGTCATTTAAAAGGATGAAGAAGCGAGGTGCAGCTTTTTGGGCCCAGTCCTTGAGATAGTGGAAAAGTTGCTCCAGCAGGCAGGCGGAAGATTTTCCCTGAGAGAATGACATCCTCCTCATAGGAGTTGTGTTGGGATGGGACAAGGGGAAGAACATGTTACTCCACTTGATCCCTACCAGCATGGCAGCCGCTTTGGAACCACAGCAGCTGATGTCATTTTGAGCAGTGCTAATTTCAGATTTTCTATGTTATTTCAGGCAGGATCAGTGGCATGGGAAAGTGGCTAAGAGGCTCTTTCCCCTCCCTAATCCAAACCCCCCTTAATTGGGCCAAATTTATTGTCAGCACAATTGAGGATCTGGCCTCTGATATTGAGACAATCTCTAATATAAAAATTCCAGGCTTCTTTCAGGTTTCCTTCAGCTACTGTTCGGTTCCAGCCTTACAATCTAAATTCAAGGCCATCTAATTGCAATAGTAAGTTTTCAGAGGGGATTGCCTAGTTACCTGGACTTCTTATGCCTGCCATATATTTTCCCTTTACTAATTAATATTCATTAGGAACCATATATGCACTTGGTAACGTGTTAATGGCTCCTTTTGCAAGCTACCTTTTGACTGAGAGCTAAGCAAACATACAGTCAGACACTTGTATAGAAGAGCAGGAAGGGTTTTCAGAAGCAAAGTGTACTTCAGTAGATAGGGGACTTTGAGGTGCTCTGGTGCATCACAAAGACATTGGGGTGAGGGGAGAAAGGGCAGGAGGGGTGAATGGGAAACTTTTCCTTCCCACAAATAGGAAGAACAAGTGAAACCATGTGGCACTGTAGCTCAGAGTCTGCTGTGTGATGAAAATCAGTGCTAGCGTGGAAAGGTGGGCTCAGAACAGACTTCCAGGCAAGAGCAGAAAGGTCAGTAGAAGAATTAGCCATCCTTTGGAATAACATAATTACATATCCAGTGCATGTCTCGGCAAAGTTGTTCCATCCAATTTTACACTCTTTCCTACAGGTACCACTAAATGTTAGTGAACAACCTGTAGTTTTGATGTTTTAAGGCAATTTATAAAACCCCCACAACATTAGAAATTTAAATTTTTAGTTAGCAAACTTTAACCCCACCCTCACCACAAGACCGCTTTCTACTGTCAAATCCTTCACCTTTGTAAGAAGGAAAACTTGGTGCAAAGATACTTGTTCAGACTAATTTTTTTAAAAAGAAATGTCAATTACAAACTAATTAGAGTCTTTAACACACATCTCTCTAATTCTCCTGCTCTTGTGCACAGGACAATGTGTAATCTCCCTGGCACAGTCTCAAATGAGCTTTTAAGAGCATAGCAAAATAGAAAGATAATTTTGTTTCCCTTCCTCCACAGGAAGCCAGTCCTTCATCTGGCAACACCTTAAAACAAACAACACATTTAAAAAATATTTAATTTCAGGTGAGATTGTCAGGTCTCCCCTTGTACGAATAAACACCACACATTATTGTTCATTCCCTATCCAGGGATACCTATGATAGCTGTCACCTGCTAAATATGGTTACTGGTCCTAATGCCAGGAAGATGATTCCCCTGGTTGAGTTCCTTCACATTGTGATCATTGCTAACTCTTTCCTCCACTATCCCGCTGGGGGAGGTGGCTGAGCCAGGACCCCATGGGAAAGGCTGTTTCCTTATGATCATGTCCCCCTTTAAAAAATATAACACTCTGAAGATGCGAGATTACTGAAAATATTTGTTTAGACAGGGCCTGGTCCAAAGCCCATGGAAAGACTTTCATTAACTTTAATGAGCTTTGGGTCTGGCACTCAGTGTCCAAGGCTTTTACTTCTTCAATTTTTTCCTCATAACCCAGTTCTTCTAAACATTCTTGTTCCCACCCAACAGCTTCTTGACACCCCTCCTCTACTGGGCTGCCTTACCTATACTGTGTCCACAGGGCTTACTTTTATTTGCCTTAAGACAACAGAGTCCTGTGGCACTTTTAAAGACTAACAGATTTATTTATCGCATGAGCTTTCGTGGGAGAAAATCCCACT
>ML685895.1:3284838-3299701 GCA_007922175.1 Pelusios castaneus
ATGAGCTTTTGTGGGAGAAAATCCCACTTCGTCAGTGGGATTTTCTCCCACGAAAGCTCATGCGATAAATAAATCTGTTAGTCTTTAAAAGTGCCACAGGACTCTGTTGTCTTTCTACAATAGACTAACACGGCTACCCCTTTGGAATTTTATTTGCCTTGTTTCTCTCAGTTGCCAGCAGTTTGGGGCAGGGAATGTGTCTCCCTTTCTAGTTTGTAAAGTGCCAGGTAGATGTTTTGTATGTTGAGGTAAAGGTGAGCTGGAGTGGAGCAAGAGCCTTCCTTAACAGGAAAGGATTCCTACTTAGTCCTTAGTAAGAGGAGATTGTTCTTGTCCTTGACCTTGCACAGAAGAACAAATAGTAGAACTAATCACTCTAAGCAATAGAGTGTCCCTCTCTCTCTCTACTTTTGGCGCCATTTGCTACAATGAGACTTAGGGTATATCTATACTTCGGTTAAAAACCCATGGCTGGCCCATGCCAGCTGATTCAGACTCACGGGGCTTGGGCTAAGGAGCTGTTTAACTCTGGCGTAGACATTTGGACTTGAGAGAGCAGGTCCCACGGGTTTGGGCTCCAGCCCCAAACAGAATGTCTACACTGCAATGAAACAGCCCTGCGAGCCTGAGTCAATGGCACAGACCAGTTGCGGGCGTCTGATTGCAGTGTAGGCATATCTTAGACATATGCACAATAGCACTGAGTCCAAAGCCTGCGAGTTTGTGGTTTCAGAGGACGGTTCAGGGAGCCTTTCCTCCAATTTGGATGGCCTGCAGAAAGCTCAGGAGAACACAGGCACTGCTCCCTCCATGCTCCTCTTGAGACACAAGGCATCCCAAAGAGTGTGGGCAGGGCACAGGGACAGCACCATGGCTATTTCCTCCATTTGCACTGGTCTACAGAACTAAAATGTTGCATTGCCCCCGAAGAGTGGCTAAAGCAGGTGCACTCACTCTGGAAGGGTATAGTTCAGCATAGGACTGAGCCTTGAAGATAAAATTGAGCCCAGAGTGATTTCTGGTGTCAAAAAAGGTTTGCTCTTTGAGGCACCAGGTTTTCAAGAAGACCCAGATGCATGGAGTATCAGAATGACATCAGAGCATCCTGCTTTACCACTCCCTGCCTCGAGATAGAGATGTTAGTGCCCGTGATAGAATAACGTACTCCAACAGTCTCGTCACTAGTTTACTCTTGCTCTAGCTTGGTCCGCCTGCTGTCTCATTGTTGAGCTGCATTGAAACATGCAGTAAAGAGGCAGTGCCGTGAAGTTATGGTCTGAATTTAGGGGAGAGCAAAACTCTACTGCAACCACTGTATTAAAACCACTGTATTAAAAACAATTCTTGGCACTGATTAAAGAATAAGTAGTTGGAGGTTATTCTCTGCAGACTTTTCATTTCATTTTGGGGGGGAATATGCTCTTTTGAGAGCTAAACTGCAGTCTCTTGATAGACTAAAACCAGACTAGCACCCTCTACAGCTGTCAACATGCCTGCTGGACAGGGCAGGCTCTCAAATGTCCCAGAGTTGCACACCAGAGAACCCACTCTTTATATGGAGTTATAGGGGGGAATACGGAGACCGACAGTAAATAGGTGGTCCGTATGGTGTGTACACAAGTTATTGTGGCACATCCCACTCAAGATCCCCCTTTCTCGCTTCACATCTGACAAACTAGAATCAGACAAGGAGGAGGGGTGCTTAATACTCCGTTACATTACAGAAAGGAAAAAGAACATATGACAAAAAATTGTATAATTTTGAGACTAAGGATGACATCTGAAAGACACTGTAACTCCATAACCCTGCATTATCTATTTTTAACAGAAACACATATGTTTTGTGGCAAACACAGAGCCCAGGGGTTCCTGAGAACAATATCTCACTGCAGTGTCCTCTGTATAGGCAATGTGCTCACTCGTTCAGTCACACCTTATCAGTTGCCGTTTTCAAACTTAAAAATCAACTGTTCATACTAATTCTTTTCTGCATATCACCACTATATTACGAGTGTTCTGGCTACACCACTTCAAATAGCTCTATGAAGAAACAGATAGATAATCTATCCAGCAGTCCCATTTAGACGAGACTTCATCCGTACAACCTTGAGACAAGGGGTTTGTCTCAAGAGTTTTTGATCTAGCCCAGGAAGTGAGGGGTGTTGCTATTGTTCCCCAGAAGGGCAAATTAAACAGCACCCATTAGTGGAATTTTTTTCTGACACAAAATGTATTTGCATTGACTAACTGTGCTTTTCTTTTTTATGAGAAAAAAAATCAATGTGAGATCTTATTTTCCGAAAGTCACCTCTGGCCAGATAGGACAGGAAGATACTGAGGCAGAACAAGATCTCTAAAACTTGGCATACAAAACTAAAGGGCAGATCCTCAGCTGGTGTAAACGGAGATAGGTTAATTGAATTCAATGGAGCGATACCAATTTACAGAAGTAGTTGATTGGCCTTAAACATCTAATCTGAACTGAAGACTAGCAGCCCGGCATTTCTGAAGAAGCTGTAAGTATTATTGTAACACAAAGGTACGTTTTAGGATACAGTCCTGGAGACACGCGCAATTCTGTATCTTCCAGGTATTGCTACCTGATCCCTTTTCAAGGCTATTTTAAATTAATCTCTCTTTTATGCAACTTTAAACACCCGTGGTCTAATCTTGGTCAAAATAAAATACAGAATTAAAATTCAAGTCTTTCACCCCTCGAACTGACAAATTAGCATGGGGTCCTTCTGCAGCTTTCTGTATTTACTTTGGATTCCTGCAATTTGCCTCATTTGAACTGAAAACCCCAAAGCTATTGCATTCTAACAAATTAAGATTTTAAGATAAACCCCAAGCAAAGCAAATGGCATTCATAACCTCTCTCACTACGAGCTCTGGAGAGAGAAACAACTTCTAGCTATGTCCACTGTTAAACTACTGACTGAGCAGACTGGACCAGACCCTCGGGAAAGGATTCTCCGGACGGGTGATGATGGCATGTGAAGTTAAGGGACACATTTGAAGGACTAACAGGAGTTGCACACAAATGTCACCCAGGAGATCAATGTTTACTTAATCAAGAAATTAAGCATTGTTGTGCTAGTAATCAAGCTTATTTTTACAACATCTGAAAGGACAAATCAGCTAAACTAATGTGTGCTCCTTTGCATCCCTTTTAAGTTAGATGCTTCCTGTGCTTAAAGGTAAAACCTGCACATAAAATAGCACCTCCAGCAATTGTCAATTAAGGATGCTAAGGAGTGAATCCAACCTAATACATGATTTGGGGGTATTAAAAGATCATTTTTTAGATTGACTGCTTGAGGATCTGCATTAAAAAACAAAATCCATGCTGTAAACACTGCTGCTTGTCACCCATGTTTAAAGGTAAGGTGCTTTTAAAAATGGAAGAGACATACACCTAGCAAGGAAAGGAAAAAAACCCACTTTGATTTACCTTAGAAAAAGCATGAAGGCATTCTACATATTCAAAGGACTAATTTAAATGGAGAAACAGTTATACTCATGGACAGGCAGACAGGCGTACACACAAACAAAATCTGCTCATAGACTGCACCTTTCTTTATTAAACTGTTTCTGAAAACACAGTAGTAGTAGCATGACTATGTTAAAGTGGGGTTCAGTGTCCCTAGTAATTGCACAGCAGGTTCACTGGCTGCATGGAGCCCATACATACAGCATGCAATTTTGGATTGCTAAAGTTAACAGACAGAAGTGCATACAACAGAATGACAGCTGTTTAAAACAGGGCTCAACAACAAAAACAAGCATAGAAGAAGAAGCATGCATTCCCCTTACCTATTGCTTATGTTAAAACACTGATCAGTGTCTTTACAGAGACCGGCTATTTCGACCTAAAGGGCAGGTGACTTTCAGCACATGCACACAGACTATTGCAAAAGCCATCTTCTCCCTGTCTGTTAGCGCACTGTAAGTCTCCAGCAGCTCAGCTCTCCAGCTGCAAACATCTCATTAGACTAATGCATTCAGCACAGGCAGAAAACTCCATTTACCATAGCTACAGCAATGAATTTCCATTACGATGACAGCTTCAACCACATCATGTCCGGAAAACCAGCCAACCACTGCCTTTTAAAGAAGACACACATTTTACATGCAGAAAATGAGGCCTGTGTGTGGTTTCCTTTCGCTCAAGCAGGCTAAACTAAGGAGGGGGGGGGGAAAATGCCATTTATTTATTTATTTATTTAAAACCTACACCGAGTGAGAGGTAATGGCACTTTCACTTTTTTAACAGTAATGTCGCTTGCAGTAACAATAATTATATTACGATGATCAGAATGGGTGTTCGCACCATTTCTGTTTTAACTACCCCTCCTCTGTTGCCATAGAAACCAGACTATATCATCAGCTCTTTGTCCCGATCATGCGGCAATGTGGCCCAATACTGAGCTTACAGGAGACCACGAAACCTGAAGGCTCAGTTGTCTGACTTTTGATAATTAAAATGGAGACCAATGATTTGATATTTTAGTCAACGATATTCTCCGTGCATGTGAACGGGTTTGTAAACCACGCATGCACGCACAGCTCTGAAGCGTGAAGAAAAGATGCGTAATACTTTAGAGACGCACTGGCGACCACATTCAGAGTACATGAAAATATTGGGTTATGAACAGTGTGGTACTTTCTCAGGATAACTCAGTTGCTTTCCATGGCGTTTGGAGTGTGAATGCTTTTAAGACGGAACCATGGCTTCATCGATCTTGCATGGCACTGAGCACATCGGTGCTCAAAAGAATCTATAATAAATACAGTAAATAATTATCGTAATCCCATCATGCTCCTTTGCCATGTCTGTACTAGATCAAATTGTACTAGTAATGGGGCTGATTGGTTGTTTTAAACTGTTGTAAAGTTCCGTCCTGCCCGCCTTCACATACATTGCTACTAAGCATTTATTACAAGTCACAACGTACTTCTTACCTGTATTAGGGCAATTCCTGTGACTGCTTCTGCGAGCACATGCGAAGGGCTTGCCTGTGATCTCACTTACACTGGTTTCACACTGGGGTAACTTGACTTATTTCAGTGAAGTCACTTTAGATTTACAACTGTGTACAATGAGATCAGAATCAAGCCCAGTATATTGACAAAGGAGTGGATGGAAAGAGAAAAAGAAACAAAGAAAAATTCCAGTCATACAAGTAAAGACAGGAGGCCTAAGTCTTGATGCTTCGTGTTCTTGCATAACATGTTAGCAAAACAGGACATTTTTTAAAGAGTTGGATAGAATTACATTCTTCTGACACAATCTGCTGCTAAAGTGAGGCCTTTTAACCCACACCACTAACTCCCTCCATGAAGAATATGTGTTAATAACATAAATAGTATTGTATTTTTTCCTTATTTGCTTTAAAATATAATTCCATAAACCAACCTTGGAACCGCAAAAGGAAAAAAAAGGGGGCGGGGGGGGGGGTGAGGGGAGCGCAGAATTGTGGATCAACAAGACTGTTAAGGCCAATAGGCACTATGCTGTATTTCTTGCCCATGCTGTTGGAATCAACAGGAGTTCAGAGTGTAAGGAAAGTGCCATCCGATAAATTTAACCTGCCTTTCTCCCCTCCCACAGTATTTGTTTATGAAACCCATATTATTTGCATGCATGTGTATAACAAGAGCTAAGGCAAGCTTGTCTCAGCTAAGGGTTTATGCCAGCTGCAGATCAGATACTAAATTTCCTATTTTTCGATTTGCTGTTTGAAAAAAATAGCAGTGTCATCAGGCGCACTCATGGGTACCCTACAATTGGAAAACAAAGGGAAACCCGAGACCCTATGCAGGTTTCAATTATAAGTTTCCAATAGGTTAAATAATAAGAATGATTAGTGATCAAAATAGCTTCATGGGTTTTTTTAAAAGCCTTTCTTCTCTTTTAACATACTACAATTTTTTAGCATGAGTCTCAGGCTTCCCTGTCTTTTTACATTTTCCTCAGCAGCTGTTTCGTTGTGGCTTGTCATCTCCAGTCATGTCACATGATGTTACCAATGTCATCTAACACAAGCTGGTGGGTGATGTAGCAGCACAGCAACAAAACATCAGCCTGAACGGTTGTTTATTTGTGTGTTTTTAATTGCTATTTCTCCACCACTGAAAAAGTCTGTTCAATTTTTAAATAGAGGGCCAAACATGGAGCAATGGAGCAAAGCTCAGGTTGATTTCAGAGGAAGATTTGCTTGATGAAGGATCCCAAAATTTGCTCAGCTAAGGTTTTCAGGGTCCAGTTAGAAGCTTTGGCCCTAGGATTTTAAAATACATGGGTATCATAAAAAGCAACAGAAGTTATAAACAAAAGGGAGGGTTCGATATTGTGGGAAAGAAGCTAAAGGTGTTTAAAGTAGATTAAACCCAGCTACAGGTCCAGATTTTGATTATTGCAGAACTGGAATGGAGGCCTGATTAGGAATGGGGTTCTGGGTTGGTCCATTATGTACTAGATGACCTCATGAGGTCCCTTCCAACCCTTACTGTCTATGGGTATGTCTACACTAGCAATTTTGGTCAATTTAAGGACTCTTAATTCAACCTAAATTACTCCATGTTCACACTGTAATAACTACCCCTCCTTAGGTCGACTTAAGGACGGTGTGGATGGGGAGTAGCCCTTAATTCGACTTTATTAAGTTGACTTAATATCAGTGTGGACGCCTATGTCCAATGTTAAGTCGACTTAATAAAGTCGACTTAAAAGAAGCCACTTTGTTAAGTCGACTTAATAAGGTCGACTTTAAATTGTCTTAACAAAGGTGACTTAACTTTTTCTAGTGTAGACATACCCTATGATTCTGTGAGTAAGAGATGGACTGTTTGTAGAGGTCAGACCTGTATTTGGATTTCAGACCAGTACTTCTCTTCAAAGACGTGGGATTTTGTGCGCAGCATTCTGGTTTTCAGATGAATCTGATTTTTGGCAGAACTTTTGTGTGTAAGTAGGTAAACAAAAATCCTTATAGAGAAAATGCATCTTTTTAAAAAGACAAGTTTGTTTAGAATCTGGCATGTCATTAATTTTCATTAATAAAGTGGTTACATTTCTTTTCTGCACAAACGCATTTGGACTGAATGCACACACTAGGCGCTGCATGAATTCAGAGGATGTGAGTTCAACACTGTGGAAAAGATAATGCATTCTATTAAATTCCATAACACTTTCCATAAGGGAATGATACTGTTGTATTGCAATCCTGTCTTTTATGGTCAGCTTCTATTCACAGGGGAAAGAGGCCTATTCTGTCCATTAAATAACTGGTGTTCTCTGCTCGTTTTGATTGACCACTTTACCCCTGGTTACGTTGCCTCATTTTCTGTGTTGTGTTGACACTATGGTTTCAGCCTTTTAAACATCAGGGTCAATTTGTTCTCACATGTTTATGTGAACACACATTGGTTTGAACATACAAAACCAGACTTGTGCATGCATCTCGCATGTACACATGCCTCAGAGGAGTCTCTCATTATTTAATCACAGTGGAAAAGAAAGAGCGAAGATAGCAAGCATGCAAGGAATGACATGATAGCGTGATAGAGCACTCACCTGGGAGAATACAATACCCTGCACTAAAGAATGATCTTATTTATCTATACACATTAGAACAGGTTCAGCAGGAGAGACTGAAGGAACCCCTGGGGGAATATGCCATAGCCCACTGGTTAGGGCACTTACACTCACAGAAGTGGTAGATTTCTGTTCAAAACCCTTCTCCCCTTCGGGAGGAGGGGGGACTTGAACTAGAGTGAACACCACAGCCACTGGGCTAAAAGCAATGAGTGAGCTCCTTTCTCCTACCCCTCACCTCCAGGCAGAGGCATAACACCAAGAGATGGTTTGCAGTTGAGAATCCCAAGTAGAAGGAGACATCTCTCTCCAATCTGGCTTTAGGTGCCATCTAAGAGAGGGGAGGGGCTTAGCACACACCCTCTTCACCATAGCATCTTCCATTGGCCAGCTTAGGTGATGAGCCACCCAGCAAGCCGGCTTCTGTGAATCGCGTTCTGAGTTGTTTATGGTATAGGGAGCCTATGTGCCAAACTCGGATTTTGTGAGCCCCTGTGATTTTCTAGGTGTCTAAAAGCGAGGCAGGGTGACACTGAGTGGCACCAAGCCTACACTTATGTGTGAATCTAGCTCTATGGGCGTGATCAACAGCCCACTGTGAACTGCTTTATTCCCTAAAATTTAAACCTTTTACTTCTCAGGCCAATTCAGCTTTTGAAAATCCAGATCCTTCTAGGTGAAGGGAACCGTGCATTACCACAAAGATCGGTGAGCCAAGAAAACCCTTGCCTGGCACATACGGTCACTGTGCAGTAAATATTCCACAGGCATTTGTCGTTCTCTCTTCCGCCATATTCCATTTGTCACAGTCCTCTTATTTGCTTTGCACCTATTATTTTTAATGGGTTTTTTCAGCCTCTCCTCTGCTGCTCTCCTTCATAATCTCTTCCAGCAGAAACAAACCCAAGAACTTCTTTGGGTTAAGGAACAGGGGTGGGGTGAGTAATCAGTGCCAGAGGAAGAGGGAAGAGTACAGCTGCAAGGGATGCAGCAAGAGGCAGTCTGTAAGAGTGTACCTAGAGGCTGGGTTACAGAACAGGGGTGGGGGTGGGGTGAGTAACCAGTGGCAGAGGAAGAGGGAAGAGTACAGCTGCAAGGGATGCAGCAAGAGGCTGCCCACTGTGGCAAACAAACCCAAGAACTTCTGAAATGACCTTTCAAAGCAAATGGAGGCAGAGGGAAGCTTCATAAATTGCCCAAGGATGCAGGGAGGTCACCACTATAGGATTAGACTTCAAGAGGTTTTGGATCCCAGGCCAGTTCTCGACCACACCAGCCTCCATGTTACAGCCAAATCAATCGCCTAGGGAGAGGCATCTGACTACGTGGATTGAAACTGTTTTGTTTATTTCCTTTCAAAGCATTTGGATATTTTTTCCATGCACTAGATTATATCAAATCTTATAAAGCATCTTAAATGTTACCACTAATAATACTTTTTCCCCACTCCCCACCTCCAAGCCAATTATTTTTACCAATAATATTGAGCACGGTTATAACAATGATTGTCATTTACCTGTATTTGCTTAACAACAGAAATATGCTACACCCTGATTAACTGGATCCTGCTTTCACACATATACACTATACATAGAACATGTCTAGGACCTTGATCAGCTGAAGCTATTTTTATCTATTCCAGGAAGAAGAAATGCCAACAAACTTAATGAACTCCCATAGAGTGTCATTTTATTTCTGACATCACACTGTAATTTAAAGAATTGTTTAAAAAATTAAATTCAATTATTCTAGGATTTCAGTGGAATTATAAAGCATCTGGGGTAAATCAAAAAGAAATGAATATGCCAAAGAAGCCTAAGTTCCCTGTCCTGTTTGGACATTAGATACATAGTCAGCAAGTTGGAAAGTTTAGTGTTAGAGAATAAGAGTATTTGTTCAATTGTCTTTTAAAATAGAATAATGTTGGACTCCAATTCTTACATTAGCTCGGTAAGTAGCCAGTGGACGCAGCATTCCTAACAGGGCTTAAGAGAGGCCATATGGCCAGACCATTTTATTGATTTGGTTTTCTCTGAGTCTCCCATTATTAAACATTTCAGTTTAACTAGCTTTGTCCGTAAATCTATGTCGATACTGACACAGTCATGTGATGCCTGTGTTGATATAGTTATAATTGGTTAGGATGGGGCGAGATCTGGTTTAAGTGAATGAATTTAGACAATTACCTTAATTACAACAGCAATAGTATCTTTCAAGAAAGCTAATCCCTAGGGAAAGAATCTTTGGCTAAATCATTTAGGTCTGTGACCCTTTAACAACAGCAGCTAAGAGGGACCCCAGCTCCAGACATCACTGAGAGTCAAATATCCCAAAACGCATACTTGGCACACATATGGCACTTGAATCAAGGCTTTCAACTCATTTTACAAACAATATTTAATTAAGCCTTCCAACATGCAGACCCAAATTCATCAGCTACTCCCTACTGAGCAAATCCCTTACGCCCATAAGTAACTTTAGGTGCATTCTTAAAACTGATTGACATCAGTGGTATTTAAGGGTGTGCTTATGAAATTTGCTGATTATGGACGGGCTTAAGCCCATGTTTAAATTGAAACAAATGTTTAAAAGTACATGTGTTTTGCTTACTTGGGGCCCAGTGAAGTAGACAGGTAATTTTACAGATGGGTAAACTGAGGGTAGGGGATTGACCTAACTTGTCAGTAAATCAGTGGCAGTGTCAGGAACAACAGTTTTAACTCCCAGTTGCCCAACCTCCATCTCATTAGATCAAACTCCTTTTCTTCCTGAAGACAATCCTAAATGATCTGATGAAACTGGAGCCCCTCAACGAGGGTGACCAGATAGCAAAGGTGAAAAATGGAGACACTTTTTTTTTGGCAGGGGGAGGGGTATAGTTGCAGATATAAGACAAAACCCGTAATATGGGACATCTGATCACCCTACCCTCAACCTTCCCCTGAATTTCATCAGCTGATCTCAAAGCACTTGACACCAAGTAAATCATATTTATTTTACTGCAAAGGAAACGTGGACACAGGGAAGTTGCCAAAGGTCACACAGGGAGTCTGACCATGTCTCTGCTAGGATTTAAAGGTGTATTAGAATGCATTCGCTAACACGTCTGAAAAGTTTAGTGTAGACCAGGCACACGGCTGTTATTCCTAAACTGGTTGCGTTAAAACTTAAGAAGGACCCCCCTGGGCTTTAACTTAATCACTGCAGCATGTGTTAAAATGTACACTGCCTTGTATACACTAGATTTAGCTAATATGTGCTAACTACCATGTTTGAAAACGCATTCTAACAGAACCGTTTTGATCCTTGTCCAAACAAGGTCTGCACTGTTTGATTCCTATCAACTGGCCCAGGCCTTGAAGGTCAGGAAAGATTCCTGCTCAGATTAGCACTTAAGCACATGCTTAGCAATTGAAATCAATGGGACTTCAACACCTACTTAAGTGTTGGCTTGACCAGGGATGGACTTCAGTACACGCGGACGTGCTTTCCTGAGTCATGGCGCAAGTGCTGTTTCCCTATGACAGGAAGAGGGGTACAGATCAGAACCCTTGCAAAAACCAAATTGAGTTAGTTACTGGACCAGTGTTGACCTGATGTTTCTAGGAGAGGCATTTGGGGAATTATTGTGTATAAAAGTTTCTAATGGAAATGGGAAACTGAGTTCTGCTCTTTTCCAACCCACACAATAACTGGCTGGGTAATTCATGAACAAACCATTTAAGTTTAATATAAACATACAAACTCTTCAGTGTGGCTTATTCACTGACCATTCTTACAGACTTAGTTTCTTTTGAAAAATTTACCCTAAGTGACTTGGGAGCTTATGATCCATTTTCAAAAGTGATTTAGGCCCTTGGGAACATAAATCTTGATGAAAGTTAACAGGATCTAGGCTCATTTTGAAATTTTTACCTCAGAGTATCCTAGATTAAAGCAAGTTTTAGAGAGTAGAAACAAAAATGGATACTGCAGAAATAGATCGGCTTGAAAGGGGATCTGATATCAGGTTTCGGTGTCTGGAAATCTTCACTATAATATTCTCAATGTGACTGAACAAGATTATGCTGCCGTCCAAATTAGCATTTCTGGAAATTGTCCCCGGAGGATGGATACACAACAAGTTATTGAATATTCCATTAGCTTGTGTTCGGAATAGATTCAGCAGACACTGGGAAGAGGGTACTGCTCCAGAAATTACAGAATGAATGACAATTACTGCATTTCATTCCATGTACAGATCAAGGAACTGGCAGGGTTATTTTTTGCATGACTTTCTGTTGCTAATTACATTACAACTGCCTGAGAAGGATAAGGTATTGAAAAGCTGAATTAGAAACTCTCCACTGAGAACACACCAGATAATTATTTGTGAGGCAACATGCTGAAAAATTAGCTTTTTCATTGTAAAAATTACAATAATATACAGACTGCAGTTTTGATACATGTAGGTTTTATCACATATTATGAATGTTTTCACTAATGGCTCTCCATACCACCCCCATATTCCCTTAGCATAACTTCTTGGCTGGTAGGGTAGGTCCATTAGATTATATAGCGCAGTGGAAGGGAATATGGCCTTCAGTCTAGGATGTAGGGCCAAACCGAACACTTCAATATCTATTAAAGGCTTTTACAGAAGTGAATACACACAACTGGCAATTCCAAATGATGTATAGAACAGAACTTGGTGCACATACAAACATGTCCAAAACTTCTGTGGCTCCTTCCTAGAGCTGAGGTATTTAAAAAGAAGCTTTTCAATTGGAAAAAGCTTTCTAAGTAACAGCATGTAAATAAGCAAATTAACCCCATGTATTTTCAAAGTAATGTGAAAGTATAATGCCTTTGTAAAATGTGTATGGTGTCCTGTCTGGTGGCTAGTGGATAACAGCCTGCTATTGCTGCCTGCCAGAGGAGATACTGCATTAACTCAAGCAGGAGAGGGATGTGTGTGTTTTAGTGCTAAAGCTCCTGTGTTTAATGTTGCTGACTAGCAGAGGTAGAGTCATTACATTATAAGAATGACAGTCCCTCAATTTGCACTGAAGTGTTTTCTTTGTCTCTTGATTTCCCAAATCTAATATCACCTGAATATTATCTACATAGTAATATACAGTGTACTACATTTATGGGTAGTACTTTGTATGGGGGAGCACCCAAATCTTCTCAGAACCATATACATATAGGTGGAGATATTCCCTTTCCTGAAGAGCCTAAAATCTAAACAAGAAGAATACAGACAAGAGTGCAAAGAAAGGGAGTCAACATCTGAGCAATGCTCCCAAGCTGGTATTCCGTGAGTCCAGCCATTTTTACTATATGCCCTAAGATACCTAGCCCTGGCAGAAATGACTAGATTTAGATAAAGCTAATATAAAGGCACAAAGGGCACAGTAAGGTGCCAGAGTAAAATCAAATGCAGACTGGATGACCAGAGCAGCATTGTCTCAGAGTAGGTTGAAAGATTCCCCCACTCCGCAGCATTGCTTGCCTGGAGAGAAGCAGAGTTTAAAACCTACCACACATTTTCTTTGGTGCAGAGCCTGTTTTTTCTTTGTTTCTTTAGTACCTAGCAAAACAGTGCCTTGATTTTGACTGGGTGTCTTGGGGGCTGCTAGAATCCAAATAATAACGGTAATAAATTAATGTTCTGGGTGTAATGGGTATGAAAATTATGGAAGCAGAAAGGGGCACTTTGCTAGGCTGCTCTGAAAAGCAAAAAGGACTGTGTGTGTGTAGTTAGGGGTTGTTTTTTTCTGCAATCACTGAGGTGCAGAAGAATGGTGTTAGCTTTGTTATGATTTTGTGTGTGTACTATTTTATAGCAGCTCATTTACGTTTCCCATTGAATCTCTGCTAGTTAAAGACTGTTTTTACAATGAAAACCTAATCATCCTTTTACCATTATGAAAATCAAATTGGTTCAAACAACACTGGTGTATCCATTTTGTTGACAGGCTTTGCAGTGAGTTTAATTACATACAACACAGTTACCAGCAGTAGAATATAGCAGAAAGATTTTGAGATCCTTTTTGCTGAGCTCATGTCCACACTACAACCTTTAGTGTAGCACACTTGCATGTGCATCCTTGGCTGCTTGCACTGGTGCTGCACTTACACACCAGGAGCACTTGTGGCAATGCAAAATGTGATGCACCATGACTAGGTAACCCAGCATACCAGCTACTGCACCATCTAGTACCACACCATTAAGGACATTTTCATTTGGGGAGTAGAAATGAGTCAGCCAGGACGACTGGGAGCTAGGGGTCTAGTTCCCAGCAAGCAACTGTCTCCATCCCATAGTGTCATCCATAGCCCCTAATTTCTGTGCCTTTTAAAAAAAAAAATCCCAAATCCCACATGGTATTTTTCAGTGTCCACCATCTGTGATAGAAGCCTGGAGTCCATGGAGCTCTGCTTGGTTCTCATGAAAAACAGAGCACACATGAGCGCCCTGTGTTTGCAGATCCACAAGAAGAACTGCAACAATGGTGGACATAACGATTTCTTTGAGAACAGGTTGCTGAAGGATATAGCAAAAAACAATTCAAGGCTGTTTGGTGGCATTCACTGAGCTGTTGCAAATGGTGGAATGCTGCTCCTGGGCTCCAGAAACAAGCACTGGGTTGTGGGAGCACATCAGAATGCAGGGTGTGGACAACAGGCAGGGGCTGCAGAACTTTCAAATAGGAAAGGCCACGTTCGTGGGGCTGTGGAGTCCAGCTCAGCAATCCAGAGTAGGGACACCAGAATGACAGCTGCACGGGCAGTGGAAAAACAAGTGCAATCTCAGGGCTTGCCTACACGAGCACCGTAATGCGCATTAAAAAACATTACTGCGCGTTAACAAGCAAACCGTACATACGTTAAAGTTGTTGCTGCGCACTAAGCGCCTTGTTGATGCGCATTCCAACAACCACTCCGACGACAGTGTTAACAGCTGTTGCGGATCATCTGTTGCGCGTTTGAGCTCGTGTGTACCCTTACCCCGCACTGATTGGCCTCCGGAAATGTCCCAGAGTGCCAATCAAGGCCACTCTGGGACATCGGAGCTGTCATATGTCAATTTCACTGCTCTAGCTGAGCAGTGAAATTGACATATGGGCTCCGGGAGTCAGCTGAAGCCTCGGTGCTTTAAACCGGGGCTCCAGCTGATTGCCGCCCCAGCTGGGGGATCGGGTGGTGGCAGAAGCTCCTGCCGCCACCCGAACCCCTGGACTGTGCTGGGGAGCTGGCTCTGATTCGAGCCGGCCCCCC